>MU671500.1:109838-123855 GCA_026770625.1 Nicotiana glauca | reverse complement strand
GGGGGGGAAGGGGAAGGGGGATCAAGCAATCAAACTTTCTAGCAAGCAAATAATTTTCTGTACTGGTGTCTCTCCCCCTCGACACCGTATTACTTTCTATAATATCTTTCATTAATGCAAGCAAGCTTTCTTTCATTCTCAATTCTCATTTCTGTTCTCTCAATTGATCTTGATATTGGTTTTCCCGTACAGCACTAACAATATCGTCTAGCGTATGCAGGGGAACTCAGTTGGTGGATAATAACTACACTGACATCAGTTGCTTAGCCTTACATCGCCCTTCCAAGGAATCTTAAGAAGATGCCGCATAACAGTTGGTACCAGACCATAGGCTCAACATCGGACGAGGGGACACAATGCAATTACCACCATTTCTGACCATGGTAAATCATGGGGACCACATTGCATCCTTTGAAGAGACGGTTGGTGTATTATGGCCCATCATGGATACGGTGCCTGAACTAAGAACCAACCTAGTGTAAAGGTTGGATGACCTAGACCGCAGAATGCTCCAGACCGAAGTTGACATAGAAAATATCAGTCACGACTGTGAGGGAGACTGGAAAACGGCAGCCATAGAGGCAGCCAGCATTTTTGGAAAATTCGAGGGCCTCCAACAGGAACGTGCCGAGGATTTTGCCTATAGGGCATAAGAGGCAGGCAGGGTGACTACCATGCAACAAACTATAGACAACTTGACAGGCAGCTTAATATTGTCAATGCTTCTTTACAAAGCCTACTTCGAGGAGGCGGAAACCAAATCGGGGGTATATGAACCTTGCCCTCCACAAGGAAAAAACTGAAAATTCTTGAGCCAATGACATACAGTGGAGATCGGATGCCAAAGAAGTGGAAATATTAAATCTTCAACATAGAACAATACTTTGATGCCGTGGGGGGCTATAAGAAGTTAAGAAGGTAGCAATTGTTGTCATGTATCTTCAGGGTGATGCTAAATTATGGTGGAGGGTGAAGTACGAAGCCATCAGGGCCGGTGAAAATACTCTCAAGACATAGGCAGAACTGAAGGCAGCCATACGCCTACAATTCTTCCTCGATAATGTTGAATACAGTGGAAGGAGAAAGCTACGAGAGCTCTGCCAGAACAAATTAGTACGGGATTACGTGCGAGAATTCTCCGGCTAATGCTGAATATACATGACATGGGGTAAAAAGAAAAGCTCTTCACCTTCTTAGAAGGGTTGAAACCCTATGTCCATATGGAGCTACAAAGACAAAGGGTAGATACCCTACCCAAGGCGATCCAACCAGCTGAATGTCTCGGGAACTATTAAGTGGAAGCTGAAAAGGATAGGCCTCAATCGCCCACCCGAGCAGGATATATAGTAGGCCGGCCTAGCAGTGATGGCCCTAGAAAAAGTGGGGGAGATCGGAGTGCAACCAAATATAAGGCTCCCTCCTCAAGTAGCAATTTGCGTCAAACAACAATGATCGTGGGAGAAATCCCCCTTCAGGATGTCGTCATTATGAAGGACCACATTGTAATAATGAATGTCCACATGCACAGATGAATGCCCATCTAGATTTTGATGATTGGACCAATGACGACACAGATGATGTGGACCAGACCAAACTTGTAGGTGCCTTCATTGTAATTGTTGGCTCTATTTCTGAGGCCTTAGCAGAAAATAGTGTTGGTATGAATAAAAAGAAAGACCCCTATCCAATCACCAAGAAAGGGAAGAAGAGGCGGATGAGAGGAATCCTTTTAAATAAGAGAGGACCTTAATGTTCGTCGAGATGAAGGTAAATATCAAGCCCATTCGGACGATGATAGATACGGGTGCTATCCACAACTACTAAGCCTAGATTTAGGTGGAGCGCCTTTGTCTAGCTTTAGGAAAGGGTAGAGGTTGTGTCAAGTCTATCAACTCACCTCCTCAACCTGTGGGTGTAATAGCCAAAGAGGTAACAGTGAAGCTTGGCCCTTACGAAGGAAAATTCAACCTACGAGTGGTGATCATAAATGACTTCGAGTTAATAGTTGGGTTGGAATTCCAAAGGTAAACCAAAACCATGCCCGTATCGTATGTCAACATGCTATTGATGAAGGGAACAAATAGATCCAAGCCCTGCATTATCCCGTACATTCCCATGAAGATGGCCGCTGAGAACATCTCGGCCTTGTAGTTGAAGAAGGGGGTCAAAGTACATGAACCTACGTTCCTGTCAACCCTCTGCATTGAAGATAGATAGCGCTCCTTGAGTCCTATTCCTGCACCCGTGAAGGAGCTACTACTGGAGTTTGAATATGTCACGCCACATGACATGCCTGTTACGCGGCTCCTTCCTCATATTCTTTGGAAGGACAACATAAGGCTAAGCAACTGATGTCAGTGCAACTACTATCTGCCAACTGAGGTTCCCTCCATACGCTAGATGAGATTGTCAGTGTCGTACGGGAAATCCAATGTCAAGAGAAATTGAGAGAATATAAATTAGAATTGATAATGAAAGAAAGCTTGATTGCATTAATGAAAGCTATTACAAAAGGCAACACGGTGTCGAGGGGAAGAGACACCAGTATAGAGAATTGTTTCCTTGCTAGAAAGTTTGATTGCTTGATCCCCCCAATAGTGCTTAAAAAATTAAACCAAAGTTACAAGAATAGACCTAACTAATCTAGAGAAACATAATCGAAGTACATGAAATAAAGCTACTCAATATTTACAATGAAAAGGACTTAGTTTTTGTCCGTTGCCAGAAACCTTGTCTTTGGCATTACGGTCTGCGTGCGCGGCGCTGTTGGCATCTTCCTGCGGTTGTGTCACGACCAATATTTCCCACCATCAGGATCGAGATGGAGTCTACTCATGGTAGCTAGGCAAGCCAACTTATTTACCCTTTCATTACTAGACAATTACTTTAATAGTTTACAACATCAATATAGAACATGAAAGTTAACAAGAATAATAGTGAAAGTCTGATTTATAATTACGAATCATAACGCGGAACAGTCATTAATAGTCTCTACCCAAGATTTGGTGTCACCGTACTCACGAACTACTAAGAATATACTAAATACAATGGTCTGAAAGAAATATATAAGTTGTCCATCTCGAAAACAATGAGGCAACAGTCTAAAAGAGAACATAAAGAAGAGACGTCGGGCCTGCGGACGCCGGCAAGGCTATCTCGGTCTCGTAAAAATGAAAGCCTGCTCCCGCACAAATGCTATTGCTGCTCCTCAAAACCTGGACCTCTGCGAAAATACACAGAAGTGTAGCATCAGCACAACCGACCCCATGTGCTGGTAAGTGTCTAGCCTAACCCCGGCGAAGTAGTGACGAGGCTAGACTGGATACCACACAAACCTATACAGTTAAAAATATACAGCAGAAATCGAATACAAGGCAATTAACAACATGGGAGGGGGAAACATGCTATGGGGAGATACAATATTAACAGTAATCCTTAGTAACAAACTAAAGTAGCTCGATTCACAATGAACAAGGAATAAATACTCAATACAAACACATGGTATCAATAATTGTTGCGGCATGCAACCCGCTCCACAAATACCACTGTTGCGGCATGCAACCCGCTCCACAAATATCACTATTGCGGCGTGAAACCCGCTCCACAAATACCACTGTTGCGGCGTGCAACCCGACCCATAATGTCCAATGTTGCGCCGTGCAACCCGACCCTTATCATTGTTCATATATCATTATTGCGGTGCGCAACACGATCCTCAATTTCATTTAATAGTCTTACTTCCCAAACAACAGTCACAATTAAGGGACATAAAAATAAGAAAATATTTGAAAAAATACTGGCAAGGGAAAGAATCCAACAAGTCAACCAAATGTCCCGGCAAGGGAATAATCAACAACGCTTTCTTTTTCTTACTTTTCTTATCTTATAATCCACTCTACTATTTTGATTCAATGCTCCAAGGAATCAAGTAATCATATCATTGTTCACATGTTATTCACAACATATAGGAATCCTCCAATAATCACGGAGTTCACAACCAAGCCATGATAATTACATTATAAGGACTCACGGCCATGCTAGACACCAATGTATAGATACTCATCACCATGCCTATACATCGTACTCGATCATATAGCAATTAGCAACAAGACTCAACTCCTATTCCCTCAAGCTAGGGTTAAACCAAACACTTACCTCAAAGCCTTGAAATCCACTTAATCCTCAACTATCGCTTTACCTCACGGTTCCACCTCCAATTCGATCAAATCTAATCATAAATTGTTCAATTACTTTAATAAACACTATATGAATCAATTTGAATGCATAAAAATGATTTTCCCAAGTTTTTCCCAAAAATTCCAAAAATGCCCCCGGGCCCACGTGGTCAAAACCAGAGGTTCGGACCAAAACCCGATTACCCATTCCCCCACGAACTCAAATACATAATTTGTTTTGAAATCGGACCTCAGATCGAGGTCCAACTCCCCAATTTATAGAAAACCTAGGTTCTACCCAAAAACCCCAATTTCACCCATGAAAATCCTTGATTTCAAGTGGAAAACATGTTTAATGATGTTAAAGATTGAAAGAATCGAGTAAAAATCAACTTACAAGTGATTTGGGATGAAGTTTGCTCTTGAAAAATCGCCTATGGTGTTTGGGTTTTGAAAGAATGGTGAAAAGTGATGAAATTTCGATTAAGTATAAAATTTGCTGGGCCTCGGATGTGGGAATTGTGAACTAGGGTTCGCAATTGCGAACCAGGACCTGCTAACATGGGAAATACGAACAAAGCTTCGCATTTGCGAAGCCAGGGCAAAAAACGGGACCTTCTCATTTGCGAAGAGGGTCTCGCATTTGCGATCCCTGCCCCTTCGCATTTGCGAAGTTCTTCTTCGCATTTGCGATACCTGCCAGGCCTCCCTTTTTTCGCATTTGTGATCAAGTGGTCGCATTTGCGATCATTTCTTCGCAAATGCGAAGACACCAGCAGTGAAAATACCAGATTTTTAAAAAAATGAGAAAATGCAATCCGATGCCTATCCAAAACTCACCCGAGCCCTCGGGGCTCCAAACCAAACATGTACACAAACTCAAAAACATCCTACGGACTTACTCGTGTGATCAAATCGCCAAAATAACATCATTTTCATATAATCAAGCCTCAAAACACATGATTTTTCTTCTAAACTTCATGAACTTTCAAACTTGGAACTTATAGTCTGAAACACGTCAAACGACGTCCGATTTCAACCAAACTTCACAGAAAGCGCTTAAACAATATATAAGACTTGTATCGAGCATCGGAACCAAAATACGAGCCTGATACCTCAGTCTTTTAATGAATTTCCATTTCCATTTTCCTTAATAATTTCAGAAAAACAATTTAACAGAAAAATTCTTTTCTCGGGCTCTAGACCTCAAAATTTGACTCCGGGCACATGCCCGAGTCCCATATTTTTCTACGGACCTTCCAGGACTGTCCAATCTCGGGTCCGGGTCCGTTTACCCAAAATGTTGACCAAAGTCAACTTTAATTATATTAATATTAAAATTCTTCAAACTTTTCACAGAATTCACATATTTCAACGTAAAAGCTTTCTGGCTACACGCCCGGACTGCACATGCAAATCGAGGCAGTAAAAATAAGGTTTTCAAGGCCTCGGAAGCACGGAACGAATGAGGACACAGGTGATGACCCTTTGGGTAGTCACATCCTCCACCTCTAAAACAACTGTTTTTCCTCGAACGGACAAAAGAAAGAAGTACCTGAGTCGGGGAACAGATGTGGATAACGGCTCCGCATATCATACTCGGACTCCAAGGTCGAGGCCTCAGGGGGCTGACCTCTCCACTGAACACGAACAGAGGAAAAACTCCTAGATCTCAGTTGACGAACCTGCCGGTCTAGATTAGCTACCGGATCCTCCTCATAAGATAAATCCTTGTCCAACTGGACAGTGCTGAAGTCTAACACATGGGTAGGATCACCGTGATACCTCCGAAGCATAGACACATGAAAAACTGGATGCACGGCTGATAAGCTAGGTGGCAATACAAGTCTATAAGCCACCTCTCCTACTCGATCAAGAATCTCAAATGGACCAATGTACCTAGGGCTGAGCTTGACCTTCTTTCCAAACCTCACCACGCCCTTCATGGGCGTTACCCGGAGCAATACTCACTCACCAACCATAAAAGCCACATCTCGGACCTTACGGTCCGCATAACTCTTTTGCCGCGACTTAGCCGAACGAAGCGTGTCCTGAATGATCTTGACCTTATCTAAGGCCTCCTGAACAAAGTCTGTACCCAATAAATAAGCCTCTCCCGGCTCAAACTATCTGACTGGAGACCGACATCGCCTACCATACAACGCCTCATACGGAGCCATCTGAATGCTGGACTGGTAGCTGTTGTTGTAGGAGAACTCTGCTAAAGGCAAAAACTGGTACCACAAGCCTCCAAAATCAATGACACAAGCTCGAAGCATACCCTCCAAAATCTGAATAGTCCGCTCGGACTGACCATCCGTATGAGGATGGAATGCTGTGCTCAACTGAACCTGGGTGCCCAACTCTTGCTCAACTGCTCTCTAGAAGCGCGAGGTAAACTAAGTACCCCGGTCCGAAATGATAGATACCGGCACAGCAAGAAGGCGGACAATATCCCTGATATAAATCTTAGCTAACCTCTCAGATGAATAGGAGACTACCACTGGAATGAAATGCGCTGACCTGGTCAGCCTATCCACAATGACCCAAATAGCATCAAACTTCTTCCTAGTCAACGGAAGTCCAGTAATGAAATACATGGTAATCCTCTCCCACTTTCACTTGGGGAGCTCAATCCTCTGAAACAACCCACCGGGCCTCTGATGGACATATTTGACCTGCTGACAATTAAAACACCGAGCCACATATGGAACAATATCCTTCTTCATCCTACGCCAACAATAATGTTGCCGCAAGTACTGATACATCTTCGCGGCGCTCGGGTGAATAGAATACCGAGAACTATGGGCCTCCGCTAAGATCAACTCTTGAATCCCATCAACATTGGGCACACAAACTCGCCCCTGCAATCTCAAAACACCACCATCATCTAAGGTCACCTTCGTGGCACCTCCACATTGCACCGTGTCTCTCAGGACAGACAAATGGGGATCATCAAACTGTCGATCATGGATACGCTCCAATAGAGAAGAACGGGCAACCGTGCAAGCTAACACTCTACTAGGCTCAGAAATATCTAATCTCACCAATCGATTGGCCAAGGACTGAACATCTAAAGCAAGCGGTCTCTGGCTGGCCGGAATATAATCAAGACTACCCATGCTGGCAAATTTCCTACTCAATGCATCGGCCACCACATTGGCCTTACCCGGGTGATACAAGATAGTAACATCATAATCTTTCAACAACTCTAACCACCTGCGCTGCCTCACATTCAACTCCTTCTGCTTAAATAGATACTGAAGACTCAGTTGATCCGTGTACACCTCATATGTCAAAACATATGGATAATGCCTCCAAATCTTCAAAGCATGAACAACAGCTGCCAACTCTAGATAATGAACCAGATAATTCTTCTCGTAGATCTTCAACTATCTCGAAGCATAGGCAATGACTTTGCCATCCTGCATCAATACCGCACCAAGCCCAACAAGGGAAGCATCGCAATAGACTGTGTAAGGCCCTAAACCCATGGGCATAAGCAATACCGGTGCCATAGTCAGAGCCGTCTTGAGATTATGAAAGCTCACCTCACACTCATCTAACCACCTAAACTGGGCACCCTTCTGGGTCAATCTGGTCATCGGGGCAGCAATAGATGAAAATCCCTATACGAACTGACGGTAATAACCTGCTAACCCCAAGAAACTCCGAATCTCGATCACTGAAGCTGGTCGAGGATAATTCTTGACTGCCTCAATCTTCTTTGGGTCCACCTGAATGCCCTCTGCTGACATAATATGACCCAGAAATGCAACTGAGCTCAACCAGAACTCATACTTCAAAAACTGACTATCCTTCAGAGTCTGAAGAACCACTCTGAGGTGCTGCTCATGCTCTTCCTGGCTGTGGGAGTACACCAGGATATCATCAATAAAGACTATTATGAATAAGTCTAGATATGGCCTGAACACTCGATTCATCAGCTCCATAAACATTGTTGGGGCATTGGTCAACCCAAATGACATGACTAAAAACTCGTAGTGCCCATACCGAGTGCGGAATACTGTCTTAAGGACATCAGACGCCCTAATCTTCAGCTGATGGTAGCCAGATCTCAAGTCTATTTTTGAAAATACCTTTGCTCCCTGAAGCTGGTCAAACAAATCATCAATTCTCGGTAGTGGATACTTGTTCTTTATCGTCACTTTGTTCAACTGCTGGTAATCAATACACATCCGCATCGAACTATCTTTCTTCTTCACGAATAACACCGGTGCACCCCAAGGAGAAACACTAGGCCTGATAGAACCCTTCTCTAGTAATTCCTGCAACTGGTCCTTTAACTCCTTCAACTCTGGCCGAGACATGCGATACGGCGGAATAGAAATGGGCTACATGCCCGGAGCCAGATCAATACAGAAATTAATATCCCTATCGGGCGGCATACCCGACAGGTCTGAAGGGAAAACCTCGGGGAACTCCCGAACAATAGGAACAGAGTCAATAGAAGGAACCTCTGCGCTGGAGTCGTGAACATACGCCAGATAAGCTAAACACCCCTTTTCGACCATGAGTCGAGCCTTAACATAATAAATAACACTGCGGGTGGCATGACCTGAGGTCTCTTTCCACTCTAGTCAGGGCAATTCTAGCAAAGCCAAGGTCACGGTCTTGGCGTGAGAATCTAAAATAGCATGATACGGGGACAACCAATCCATCCCCAAAATAACGTCGAAATCCACCATATCTAAAAGCAGTAAATCAACACGGGTATCAAGACCCTCAAACACAACCACACAGGAACGATGCACCCGGTCGACTACTATGGAGGCACCCAACGGTGTAGATACATAAACAAGAATGTCCAAAGCATAACTAGACATAGCCAGGCAGGGTGCAAAATAGGACGACAATTATAAATATGTAGACCCAGGGTCAAATAGCACTGGCATATCTCTATAACAAACCAGAATAGTACCTGTAATAACGGCATCTGATGACTCGGCCTCTAGTCTGACTGGCAAAGCATAAAATCAAGGCTCAGCCCCACCTCCCTGAACCATGTCTCTGGGACGATCGGCTACCTGTCGACCCCTACCTCTGGCGGTCCGGCATCCACCTCTATGGTCTCGACCTCCACCTCTATGATCCCTACCCCCGCCTCTGGCTGGCTGGGGAGGCTATGGGTCACCTAGTGCCTGAATTATGAGGCGATGACCCTGCTGCTGCGACTGTGTACCCCTCAATCTCGGGCAAGCTCTCCTGACGTGACCATACTCACCACACTCATAACATCCCTCCGTACGATGAGACTGGCCCTGACGACCCAAATGACCTCCACGAAAACTCTGAAGAGGCTGTGCACTGATGGGAGTTGGCGGTCCACTGAGTGACTGCTAATCAGAATACTGCCTACGAAAGCCACGATCACCTGAAACACCCTGCGAAGCCTGGAGGGCTGACTGAAAGGTCCTGGAAGGCTGACCCCTATCATAAGAATCCCTCCCTCCAGATTAGGCACCACTGAATCGACTTGAGTGACGTGGTCTCTTGTCTGACCTAAGACCACTCCCCTGTGGCAGAACCATCTCGATCCTCCGGGCCCCATTGGCCGCCTTCTGAAAGGTAATGTCACTACCCGCCTCTCTGCCTATCTGGAGACGAATAGGCTGAATCAAACAATAAATGAATATCCTCACCCTCTCCCTCTCAGTGGGGAGTATGACGATGGCATGGCGAGCTAGATCGATAAACCGGGTCTCACACTGGGTTACCGTCATAGACCCCTACTGGAGGCGCTCAAACTGCCTCCGGTAAGCATCCCTCTGAGTAACGGGAAGGAACTTCTCTAGAAATAAATCCTAAAATTGATCCCAAGTTAAAGGCAGCGACCCTGCTGGTCTGGCTAAACAGTAATCCCTCCACCAAGTCTTGGCGGATCCAGATAGACCAAAATCCATAAAATCAACTCCATTGGACTCCACAATGCCCATGTTCCGAGGAACCTCGTGGCAGTTATACAAGAAGTCCTGGGGTCCTCAGAAGAAGCTCCACTGAATGTGGCAGTGAAGAGCTTGGTGAACCTGTCCAACCTCCACAAAGCATCTGCGGACATAGTCGCTCCATCACTGGCATGTGCAACTACCCTCGGCTGAACTGCCACAGCTGTCTGAACTGGTGGAATCATAGTCTGTGGAGCTACCTACTCCGGAGTACGTGCGGCAGGAGTCTGGGCTCCTCCTCCAGCCTAGGAAGTGGCTGGTGCTACAGGGAGCAATCCTGCTCGGGTGACACTCTCCATGAGACCAACCAACCGGACCAAGGCGTCCTGAAGAGGTGGGTAGTAATAAACCCCTCTGGGACCTGAGCTGCGCCCACCGGAACTGCTTGGGCTGGGGCCGGAACCTCCTCTTCAAGGCCAACCTGAGGGTCCGCCACTGGTGTTGCTGCTGGTGGCTGGGCTCTGCCCCTGCCTCGGCCCCTAGCATGGCCACGTCCTCTGCCCCTAGTGGGAGCTGCCTGGGGCTCGGACTGCTGATTGGTGGACGAGGAAGCCCGTGTTCTCGCCATCTGCGAAAGAACAGAGTCGAAATTCAATCAGCATTGAGAAACCAAATCGCACGACAAGAAAGAACAAATGAGAGATTTTTCCTAACTCAATAGACTCTGGGGAACAAGTACAGACGTCTCCGTACCTACCCTTTAGACTCTACTAAGTTTGTCCGTGAGATGTGAGACCTATGTAACCTAGTGCTCTGATACCAACTTGTCACGACCCGAATTTCCTACCATCGGGAGCGTGATGGCGCCTACTCGTGGTAGCTAGGCAAGCCAACTTATTTACCCTTTCATTACTAGACAATTACTTTAACAGTTTACAGCATCAATATAGAACATGAAATTTAACAAGAATAATAGCGGAAGTCTGATTTATAATTACGAATCATAACGTGGAACAGTCATTAATAGTCTCTACCCAAGATTTGGTGTCACAGTACTCACGAATTACTAAGAATATACTAAATACAATGGTCTGAAAGAAATATATAAGTTGTCCGTCTCGAAAACAATGAGGCAACAGTCTAAAAGAGAACATAAAGAAGAGATGCCGGGCCTACGGACGCCTGCAAGGCTACCTCGGTCTCGTAAAAATAGAAGTCTGCTCCTGCACTAATGCTGTTGCTGCTCCTCAAAACCTGGAACTGTGCAAAAGTGCACAGAAGTGTAGCATCAGCACAACCGACCCCATGTGCTGGTAAGTGGCTAGCCTAACCCCGGCGAAGTAGTGACGAGGCTAGACTGGACCCCATATAAACCTGTGCAGTTATAAATATACAGCAAAAATCGAATACAAGGCAATTAACAACATAGGAGGGGGAAACCTGCTCTGGGGAGATACAATATTAACAGTAATCCCGAGTAACAAACTAAAACAGCTCGATACACAATGAACAAGGAATCAATACTCAATACAAACACATGGTATCAATAACTGTTACGGCGTGCAACCCGCTCCACAAATACCAATGTTGTGCCGTGCAACCCGCTCCACAAATATCACTGTTGTGGCGTGGAACCCGATCCACAAATACCACTGTTGTGGCGTGCAACCCGACCCATAATGTCCATTGTTGCGGTGTGCAACCCGACCCTTATCATTGTTCATATATCATTGTTGCAGCGCGCAACCCTGTCCTCAGTGTCATTTAACAGTCTGACTTCCCAAACAACAGTCACAATTAAGGGACATAAAAATAAGCAAATATTTGAAAAAATACCGGCAAGGGAAAGAATCCAACAAGTCAACCAAACGTCCCGGCAAGGGAATAATCAACAACGCTTTCTTTTTCTTTTTTTCTTATCTTGTAACCCACTCTACTATTTTGAGCCAACGCTCCAAGGAATTAAGTAATCATATCACCGTTCACATGTTATTCACAACATATAGGAATCCTCCAAAAATAACGGAGTTCACAACCAAGCCATGATAATTATATTATAAGGACTCACGGTCATGCTAGACACCAATGTATAGATACTCGTCACCATGCCTATACATCGTACACAATCACATAGAAATTAGCAACAAGACTCAACTCCTATTCCCTCAAGCTAGGGTTAAATCAAACACTTACCTTAAAGCATTTAAATCCACTTAATCCTTAACTATCGCTTTACGTCGCGGTTCCACCTCCAATTCGCTTGAATGCATAAAAATGATTTTCCCAAGTTTTTCCCAAAATTTCCAAAAATGCCCCAGGGGCCCACGTGGTCAAATCTCGAGGTTCGGACTAAAACCCGATTACCCATTCCCCCACGAACTCAAATACGTAATTTGTTTTGAAATCAGACCTCAAATCGAGATCCAACTCTCCAATTTATAGAAAACCTAGGTTACACTCAAAACCCCCAATTTCACCCATGAAAATCCTTGATTTCAAGTGGAAAACATGTTTAATGATGTTAAAGATTGAAAGAATTAAGTAAAAATAAATTTACAAATGATTTGGAATGAAGTTTGTTCTTGAAAAATCGCCTATGGTATTTGGGTTTTGAAAGAATGGTGAAAAGTGATGAAAATTCGACTAAGTATAAAATTTGCTGGGCCTCAGATGTGGGAATTGCGAACTAGGGTTCGCAATTGCGAACCAGGACCTGCTAACTTGGGAAATACGAACAAAGCTTTGCATTTGCAAAGCCAGGGCAAAAATTGGGACCTTCGCATTTGCGATCCTTGCCCCTTCGCATTTGCGAAGTTCTTCTTCGCATTTGCGATACCTGCCAGGCCTCCCTTTTTCGCATTTGGGATCTGGTGGTTGCATTTGCGATCATTTCTTCGCAAATGCGAAGACACCAGCAGTGAAAATACCAGATTTTTATTAAAAAATGAGAAAATGCAATCCGATGCCTATCCAAAACTCACCCGAGCCCTCGGGGTTCCAAACCAAATATGTACACAACCTCAAAAACATCCTACGGACTTACTCGTGCGATCAAATCGCCAAAATAACATCATTTACATAGAATCAAGCCTCAAAACACATGGTTTTTCTTCTAAACTTCATGAACTTTCAAACTTGAAATTTATAGCCCGAAACACGTCACACGACGTCCGATTTCGACCAAACTTCACAGAAAGCGCTTAAACAATATATAAGACTTGTATCGGACGTCAGAACCAAAATACGAGCCCGATATCTCAGTCTTTTAATGAATTTCCATTTCTATTTTCCTTAATAATTTTAGAAAAACAATTTGACAAAAAAATTCTTTCCTCGGGCTCTGGACCTCGAAATTCGACTCCGGGCACATTCCCGAGTCCCATATTTTTCTACGGACCTTCTGCGACCATCCAATCTCGGGTCCGGGTCCGTTTACCCAAAATGTTGACAAAAGTCAACTTTAATTATATTAATATCAAAATTCTTAAAATTTTTCATAGAATTCACATATTTCAACATAAAAGCTTTCCGGCTACGTGCCCAGATTGCGCACGCAAATTGAGGTAGTAAAAATGAGGTTTTCAAGGCCTCGGAAGCACAGAACGAATGAGGACACAGGTGATGACCCTTTGGGTGGTCACAGGTTGGGTGCTGGCGAGGGATATCGGTTGGATAACAGAGGCACGTGCGCACTTGTCACTTGGTGAAGCCAAGACCACAGAGCCGTCTGTGGCGCTAGGCATTGGGAAGCTTGCTAGATCACCATGGGGCACGTCCAAGGGGTCATGGGATATTGGCTGGAAAGCCGCCCAAGACATAAAGACTGAACTTATCCATTCTTAACTACAATTTGAAGGCAAAAGACATAGAGATGAAAAAATTAAAGCCCATTTAGAGCCTCTTTGGCCAAGCTTCTGAGAGGCCAAAAGTACTTCC
>MU671500.1:66815-100250 GCA_026770625.1 Nicotiana glauca | reverse complement strand
CTTATATACCCAAAATACTTTCAAAATAACATATATATATATATATATATATATATATATATATATATATATATGAGCACACCCAAGAGTTTTGGTACTTTACCAAATTTTTAATAATTTTTAAACCAATTTATTGCCTATTTTTTATACCATAAAATCCAATAATTATTTTCAAAACTGTCATTTTAGCAAATAGCTTATTTTTATTCTTATATTTACACCAAATATGACTAACTTGATTTTTGTACATTTTTACAAATTTACTTAGTATTTTTAAAAAACTAAATTGCACATAATTGTAATATTAGCCCCTTTTAAGATTTAATTGTAATTATATTTATAAAATTGACTCCTATATTTTTAATTCGATAACTATGTATTATTAATCATTTTAGTATGTTTTATTTACTTCCAGAAATTATTTTGCGAATAATTATAAATTAAACAAGTTAAAAGTGGCTATTTAAAAGCTAGCCCTTTTTGCATTTCAATTTTAATCGGAATTGAGCCCAATCTCAGCCCCAAACCTGAGCATAATTCCCTAACCCAATTTAACCCAGTTACCCAACCCAATACTCATTTAACCGACCCAACCCATAAACCTTTTAATCTTGGCCGTTGATCATTTAGATCAACAGCCACCGTTCCCGCTTTCCTTTTTAATTCCAAACTACCCCCCCCCCAAACCCTCCCCATTCTCTCAAATACGCCGCCTCTAATCCCTCGTCTCTCTGAAATGCTCTCACCCACTTGAAACCTTAATAGCCGCCTGCCCCTCTTCGACCTCAAATCACCGGAATCCATGGCTAATCTAACCATGGATGACCTCTACCCATCGTCTACTGCTCTCACAGGCCTGGTGCCTGAAGATTCGAAGGCCAGTCTTCGAGGGTCTTCACCCAGACCTTCATCGATTCAAGATTTTTGGCCATTTCCGTCCCTGTTCCGGCGTATCTTAGCCTCCTGATCCTGGTTCCGATCTTATCGACTCAGATCTGATCTCGTGACTTCCAAGCCTTTCTCATCCTTTAGGGTTCTCAGAAACCCTAGCATATTCAAGGTTCTTTTTTGTTTTATTCGTTTAGATCTGTGATAGATCTATGCTGTGTGTGATGTTTAAAGCAGTTTCCCCAAATCTCCTTTTTCAAAACCCTTTGATTTTAAATTAGGGTTTCTGAGTTTGTCTTTTAAATATTTTGTTTGATTCATCTGCTTAGTATCTCCAGGTTTAATTGATGATGGAAAGCCCTAATTTTTTGAATTTGTTTGATTTTCTAAGTCTTCATTGTAAGGCCCCATGAAATCCCTACTCAAAAACCCGGATTGAATAATGCATTAAAAAGTCAAGAATAAGTTTCCAGCAAAAATGCAAGAGATGCGGTCCAAAATGCGGTCGCATAATTGAAATGCGGACCGCATATCTGCCGCAGAGTGAGGCGGAATGTTGGTTAAAATTAAAGTCAGTTATGCAGTCGAAATGTGATCGCATAATCAAAATGCGGACCGCATAGTCATCGCATATTTTCCTTTGAATTTTGTGAAGGTCAGTTCTGCGGTGCACTTTGCGACCGCAGAACATGAATGCGGACCGCATTGTTACCGCAGACTGAGTCAGAATGTTTAATTTTTGGGGAGCATTTTGCGGTCCATTGTGCGGACCGCATATTCACTCTGCGATCGCAAATGCGACCGCATATTTGACTCGGGGCTCCAATTTTCTAATTTTTAACCCAACCTCCCCATCGATATAAGGGACATTATAGCTCATTTTAAGCATGTTTTCTGAGATTTTTAGAGAGAGAGAGAGGGTCTCAAAGGGGAAAGCATCACCCATCAAATTATCTTTGATCCTTGCTAAAACATTGAAGAAAATCAAGAGAAGATACCAAAATTCTCATGCCCAAGAGGTAAGATTCATAACCATAGCTCCTATTTATACACTTAGATACATGGGGCCAGTAGAAAAGTAATTCAAGAATATAATAATGATGTTCTCTACATGCATGTCAAACCATAGGATGTTGGAAGGTAGAAAACTAAAAAGAAGGCAGTTGGGGGAGGGGGTATAAAATGATAGAAATTCCTCACAAAAAGGGGCTAAGATCACAATGTACCTTTAGTGTTTGATGATATGCTCGAACCAAGCTAGAACTTCAGTTTTGTCTCTAATTCTCGATTTAATTTGTAATTGTTACTCAATAGATCGAGGTGCTAAGAGTTCCGGAAAATTGTAAAAGAGTAAGGAAAAGCTTTATTGAGGCATGTATGGCTAAAACCCCCTTTTATTAGAAATCGAGCTCCGTTGATGCTTACGAACGTGTGGTAAGAGTTGAATTGGCTAGTGTATTGATTGTCATTACGAAACTAATTGATTTGCATATATCTATACATATTCGTGAAGGGTGTGCCTCAATGTGAATAACGTGCCAATCTTGACAATTAGATAATGATGAAAAGAACTGCTTTGTGTTGAAATATTTGGGTTATAAGCCAACATTGAAACAAAGAATTATTCATGCTAGCTATGTTCTCACTTACCTGTGATTGAAACTTGAATTATCCTTAGTATATGTGTCTATGACCACAACTTGTAAGATGAATATTAAAAAGGGGAAACAATGTGGTGATGGTGGCTATGAGTGCCCCAGGAACAGTTATGATATGTGTGAGATAAATACTTGAAGTGTTGACTAATGAGAATGGAGTAATGCCTCCAATGAGGCGACCTAGCCGATCCGGTCGTGATCGGACACCATGACGCATACATGGTGGTAATGTGCTGATATTGAATTCCGGATAAGGGAAATGAATTATTGATTGAGAGTAATGCCTCCAATGAGGTGACCTAGCCGGTCGGGTCGTGGCCGGACTCCGCTCGAGATGGCTGTGGTAATGAGAATAGTGGTGAACATGTGATAGATATGACCAAATCTATGTTGTGAAAATTGTATGAAAGATTATATGAATTGTTTCTTGATTTTCCCGTATTAATTGTTTGTATTTATTTGATAGTTCTTTCTAGTAAAATGGTGTTTAGTTATACATACCAGTGCAATGCAAATGTATTGATGCCCCTTTTCTGGGGGCGCTACATTCGTGTTATGATTGTAGGTGGCTCCATAGCGGACAGTGACGACCGTGTGTAGCGGAGCGTTCATCTACTCGAAGTTTCGGTGAGCCGCTTATTCTTCCATGGGGCTATATGGCGTATCTTTTGTTATTACAGCTTTTCACTTTTGAGGTAAAGCCGGGGCCTTATTGCCGGCATAGTCATGCTTATCTGTTGTATCCTTAGAGGCTCCAAAGACACTAGTGTGGGTTTTGTATAGGGGGGGGAGTCCACTATATGTATATATTGTGATCCTAAGATTTCGAACTCCTTAAGCTGTAACTCTAATAGAATCCTTGAAGCTAGATTATGTACGGTAAATTTTTTTTATGATGTGAAATGAATCAGTAATGTGGTATACACCGTGTATTATCATCTAAATAAATCAAAGGCATGGGTTCCGTATTCATCTTGAGTTGGGATAGAAAGTGTTCGGTTAGGCTTGCTCAGTCGGGTTCACTTGATTGAGCGTCGGTCGCGCCTTCCGAGGTTGGGGCGTGACATACATATTGGTGTTCGTTTGATTTATTGCTTAAGTGTGAAAGCCCTAATTTTAGGGTTTATTTGAGACTCTGAGGCTGTTTATGAGTTTATCTGCTTATTTTCTCTAAATTTGATTGATTCTGGAAAAACCTAGTTCTTTGGGGGTCTGTTTGAAATCCTGAAGTTCTTCATCTGTTCGAGATTGCTCGATCTGATTATTTTACTTTAGCATGTATTTCTTTTGTTTCTAAGCTCTTTCTACTTGTCAAACTCGTCTATGATTTTCACTCGACTCTTTGCATGCTTCTGATCCTTAGTCTGTCACTGAAACCTGACTTACGTGAGTATCATGTGATTATGCTCTTTGTCATGAGAACAGCCTCACATGCCTAAGGCTATGCACTCCTTTATATGTTAAATTTCCCTCTCGAAGTAGCCCTTAATTATGGGATGACTTCAAATCTCTTTGTGTAATTCTGATTGCACTCTTGTAATTGATTCTTTCCTTATTGTACTGATTTCTCTGCACTTCTCAGACCTATTTGAATGCTTGCCTTGAAATCTCGACCCCTGCCTTTCCTACTCAAGCTGATTGATTCCCTTACCTTGGTTATATTGGTATTGGATTCTTATAGTCCTTTCCTTGATTAGAGTCTGATGAACCTAGCCTCTATTACCTACTATGTACCTGTACTATGCTTGAAATACTTCCTTATTAGTCATATTAAGCCTATGTGATCTCTTTCCTTATTTAGCACTTGCATGTTACCGCTTGATTTTAATTCCTTAATTAAAGGAAGTCTTTGATACTGATTTAATCTTATTTGACACTTGTTCCCCTAATTATTGCTAAAATGCAATCCTTACCTTATTTTCTGTCTGTTTTTACACAATAAATACTCTCCTCCCTTTTCTTTGAAGACACGGACACAGAGAACACAATCTGAGTTCACAAATCACTCTCGCTTAAAATTCTCTCTCTCTTTCTGATACTTGCGCTGCTATGGACTTTGTTTACTCTACTTTCTTCTGCACTCTTGCTTCTCTACCGTTATGTCCATCTTAGTTTAAATACTGCTTCTCCACTATGTGTTTCACATCCTAGTTCTGTTATGCTTTCCTTTACTGTTTTTCTACAACTTTGTCATTATTGTTCCTATGTGAATTCCCTTACCTTTTACCCTTTGTATGTGGGTTATGGTTCAGGGCGTAACAGCACTCAAATATTGTTGTCTATGATTCGGAACTGGGTTCTTTGAATCCCTAACTCAATCAATTCCCACTCCTTTTTCCCTTTTATGTGTCTGAGCCTTGGACTTGGGTCTGATAGTGTCCTAATCACTGTCCAGACCTTGGTCTGATCTCTAAGGGTCTGCTCCTAACTTGTTCATCCAAACAAGTAGTTAGGGGTGTGCCAGCCTACTTTGTGGCTAGGTATGACCACCACCTGTCATGGCTCCCCAATTCCCCTTACACTTTGCACTTACTCTTAGCTATAAGTTCTGCCCCTCTCTGGCAAACCATGCTTTGGGACCCCTGAGCACCCTCTAAACTTGGATGTCTAAGAGCTGGCTCTTCTACACTACACTATTCTAATTCTAATGGTATCCTAGGTGTAAGCAATGCCTGGAATCCCTGAGATTCCTTGGAACTTTGAAACACCTTGGATAATGAGAAGGATTTGGAAATTTGGATCCCGGAAGTGGCTCAATCACATATTATTAGACATTAAGGTAGAATTAGGCTGCTCGAATCTAGCTGTTAGCTCTTAATGTGTTTTTTAATTTCTAGTTTGATCTATTGGGTTGTAATAACTTGTATAAAATGCGGGGAGTATAGTAAAAGGGTTTGGGAGGGGTCTTTACTTTCTTGCATCCAAGGGGTAGAAATCATGATTTAGGATTTTACTTTTAATCAAACTAGAAATCCTGCCTATAGGGTCCTTAATATTGATTCAATCACATAGAAATCATACCTATAAGGTTTAACGCTTAATTTCACCGCAAATCACCTAGAAAGCATGTCTATAGGATTTAACACTCGTGTTCTGTAATTACACATATAGAGATCATGTATATATGCTCTCGCATTTCTGGATATACCAATATCATTAGGCAAACCGTTGGTAGGTTTAATAATAAGGTTGCATATAGACATCATGTGTATAAGACTTCTATTTATGTCATGAAAAGGTATTAAAATCAATAAACATACAGAAAGCACGCCTATAGGAAATCTCGATTTTCAACAGACTCATTCGTTTTTAAAACAGTATCAATTGCTAGAACTCATATCTAGTTTACTAAAAACTAGCAGTTTTCTACCCCTTTTTTCTAAAACTCGCTAAAATTGGTGAACCTTTTTCTATAATCAATCTGCACTTTCCTAAAACTCACAAACCTTTTAATCAGTTTGCATCCTTTCTGAAACAATTGGTAATTCTTTTGCATCTTTTTCCTGAAATCAATAGATCATATGCCTAGTTTTATTTCAATACATAGACAAAAGGTTGGCTAATTAATCATTGGGTCAGTCCCTGACAACTGTATCTGAGTCGCCTAATGTAGACTTTCTGTCTAAATATATGTGTTGAACCAGTCCGCTTGCTGCTTAATTTTAATCTAAGACCAAATCAGTATTTGTCAAGGCATGCTAAACTATATGATTATTTGACTTCTGGGGTTAATTTAAGCCTTATTTGCTTGTTTGTTCTTCCCTTTTACTTGATACTTGTTTTGAATGTCGAGCTAGAATTTATCCTTTAAACTCCACAAAGGCCTCCATCCCTTTCTTTCCCCTTTAGGATTAGAAGTCCTAATACCCGAGGACTGATAGGATTGGGACGGGTAGTAGCATGCGATAAGTAAATGATACCGTTACGCGCTTTAATACCTTAACGAGGTGGGAAGGGTAAACATGGAGATAATGACTACATGATAACACTATGCGTACAATTGGGTACCAGTGTTGTGTGAATGATCCATGTAATTTATAAACCTAGGACCCCCCCCCACCCTTTATTAGGTTAACAATTTTCAGAATTTTAGAAGTTGTTGCACTTTCAACTTCTATTTCTTACACGACTTTTGAGTTGCTCGCACCAATTGCTTGACCCCTTCCCTTTACTTGCATATATCCTTTATAACAAAGTAGTTTCTTTCCTGAATTTCAGCACTTCTTTAACCCCTTTTTATGCTTCTTATTTGCAATACTTTTTTGTTTATTCACGTTTGCATTTAAAGTCACAATTTTAGCATGGCCGGGAACCACACTAGTGGATCTTGAGGGGTGCCTAACACCTTCCCCTCGAGATAATTTCAAGCCCTTACCCAAAACTCTGGTCTTCATCTTTAATTTTTCTAGAAGTGTCCTAATGCACTATAATCATTAGGTGGTGACTCTCCAAACTCTCAAAACCCAACTCCCAAAGCAGAAAAAGATTTATCTTCCCGAATGTCGTGAACCCGATTCCGCGAGGAAAAAGGGGGGCGTCGACAACATGGTGACTCTGCTAGGGATGTCTTTAGGCTTTTACCATTCCATGCTATATGTGACTTTATTACTTTCTTTTACTGCTTTTGTTTAATGCCTTTATTTGAAACTGACTTGTTTCTTTTGTTGCTTTTTCTTTAATTACTTTCATTTACCGCTTTTTCATAAATGCTGTTGAATTTTTTTTTTGAGCAATCATTGTAAACTTTATTGTACGAACGTGAAAATACGTGTCAACATGTTTCATTCTTGTAAACTACATTTTCAACATCATATTTCACTCGTGCCAAACAAATGCTATAGCAACGCTTATAATGAGTAGTTACGCACTTCCAATATTATTACCCCCAAATTTGGCAAATGCATATTTGCGGTAAAACTAGTCGATCAACGATGTAGTCGACGGTTCCATGCCTTTCCTTCTTGAGTTGTCCGCTCAAGGGTACCAGTCTAGCACTTCAAAATAGAAACCTTATTCCATTTAAATTGTACATGAATCATGGTAAAACCTAGCCGAGTCAGTTATGTTGTCCATATATTGACTCCTTAAGATAGCCTTGTCCAAAATCCACCGGGTTTCCTTGAAACCAAAACGAACGCCTCCATATTTTGTGCATTTATTTAGAGAACTTAAGTGCTTGCTATGCTAATTATCGGTTCAAATAGTCGAGTCTGGTGGGGGTAAGGGCCTAACACTCTATTTTGCAGAAAATGACGCACAAGATCCCCAGATTTGGCATGGTAACTAACATGCATCCAAGGCTGTTGAATTGGTGGAGCGCTTTCCATTCTAGTGATCAAACACTCGTCTGCAAGTACTTAGGGAATCTGCCTTCTCTCCTAGAGATTCAGCCTAACAACAGAATCATAGAGGCTGCAACATTGTTCTGGGATAGTGACAAGTCTGTGTTCCACTTTGGTGATCTTGAAATAACTCCTTTACTTGAAGAGATATGGGGTTTAGCTGGAATTCCTTGGGAGACCCCGGGTTTGCTTATGCCAGAAAATCGCAAAGGAAGGGGTTTCCTTAAGATGATGGGAATAAAGAAAAACCTAGACTTGACATGTTTGAAAGACTCTTACATCCCATTTGACTATCTATATGAAAGGTACGGCCATAGCAAGTCATACCGCACCTATTCAGACGAATTTGCTATCACCTCATTGGGATATGTCCATAGAAGAGTCTTTGTTTTCATGTTTTGCTTTTTGGGGATGATCGTGTTCCCTATGAAGAAGGCTAGGATCCACACCAGACTAGCCTTGGTAACCAAAACTTTGATTGAAGGGATTGGTGGGCAAACTTTCAGCATAGTGCCCATGATCATCGCCGAGATATATCGCGCCTTGAACAAATGTCAACAACAAGGCAGTCATTTTGAGGGTTGCAACTTATTACTTCATCTTTGGCTCATGGAACACCTCCAGAAAGGGGAATACCGCCAAGAGATCCTACGCAGAGATTGGGATGATCATATCGCCTTCCATCAGCCAAGGCGTATGAATTACATGCCTAAAATGTTCGTTCAGCCGGAGGACGCCAGAGGATGGGTAGAATTGTTTGAAAATCTGAAAGAAGCCAGGTGCAATAGATGTTTGAGTGGTTCCCCGCGGATGAATTCATTGTCCAATCCCGAGATGCGCCGTTTCTCATAATTATTGGTTTGAGAGGTACTTATCCTTAGGTTCCTCTCCGAGCCATGAGGCAAGCTGGAAGAAAACAAATCATACGAATGGTCGATAAAACGAGTCACCTCAAGGCTGATTTCCAGGATGATGATAGCCCTCACAGGTGCCAAGCTCAGCATTTGTGGCATTGCAAAATCATTTTGGGGAAAGAATCCATTGAGCCATACAGGTACCACGCCGGTTGTGTGCCGCATTATTCGGGTTGGTTAGAAGACAATAGCATGGGTTAGCTGAGATTCATTCGAGGTCACAGAATTATTGACGAGCATGCTAAAGCACAGGTTAAGTATAATCAACTGCGTAAGAGAATTCGAGAGTGTGAAAGTGAGCATCGGGAAATACAAAAAGCTCATCATAAATTGATCGAGGAGTGGAAAGAAATGGATGTTAGCGCCAACAATCGGTTAGGGCATTTGGAGGGGGTCTAATAGAGCTCAAGGGAAGTTAATCAAAAGAATCGAAGACTGCCAAAACGCTGAAGGAAATGCAGGCGAACATCTGGCCTGAGCTTACTTACTGCTAGGACTACGCGAATTGGTGAAACTGTTCGAGGGAGACAAAGATGCCAAATCTGGGGAAGATCCTTCTGGGGCCAAGTAGTTAGGAGTCCTTTATTTTGTTTTAATGATGTAATAAGGCCTATGGCCACTAGTGACATTTACTTTCTGTTATTTAGAGTCGTTTTGGATTCGTCTTATCAATAAAATGAGGCATTTAGCATTATAAGTTCTCCAAAATTCTTTGTCGCTAGGCTTATATCGGGCACAACGAGGCACCAAAACTAGGATGTGATTTATATTTTCACATAATGTGTTTAAATACTGCAATACTTTTTCCTCAGAACCTGCACTAACTTGCTACCTTTTTGTTTTTCTTTATTTTTTATTCCCCTTCCCAAAGGTTAGTTCGTGCATTCTGGCACCATCAACATACTCCACAAGATCCAAAGGCCCTCCACCACCTCCTCCTCCGAGTCCTATCCAGAATAAGAACAAAGGTAAAATGGGAGATACAAGCACTAGAAAGAAGATAGATAGTCCTCAGGGTACCCTGGTTGCTAAGGAAACTACTGCGTAACTCGAATAAAAGCTGTTGAAATTCCGAGAAGAACTGGATCAGGTTCAGAATTTGGCGAACCTATCATTTTCCCTCACCGCTCCTGATGTCAACACCCAGAATCTCGCACCTCCACAAAACACCCCACAACCACAGATATAACCTACTCATACTCAGCACTGCAACGCGTGCCACACTCCAAATAACACTCCACTACTCATTCCCGAGCCCACTGAGCACCACCAATGACCATCTCCACAACACTCCTATTTATGTGGATACCGTACCCCACTACATCTCAAATGCACCTGAGTTTGATGACAAGGACTCCCTTATCAGGAACTTAGCAGCAGAACTCAAGAAATTAACCAACCGAGTTCAGGGCGTGGAAGGTAACAAAGGCATTGAAGGATTGAATTACGAGGACTTGTGCATTCAACCAGACATTGAACTTCCGGAGGGGTACAAACCTCCCAAGTTCGAAATGTTTGATGGAACAGGAGATCCCAGAATCCACCTGAGGACCTATTGCAATAATCTAGTTGGGGTTGGAAGAGATGAGAAGATCCGTATGAAGCTCTTCATGAGGAGCTTAAAGGGAGATGCACTATCCTGGTACATCAATCAGGACCCCAAGAAATGGACAAGTTGGGTAGGTATGGCATCGGACTTCATGGATAGATTCCGGTTCAATACAGAGAACAAACCAAATGTGTTCTACATATAGAATTTGAAGAAGAAACCCACCGAAACATTTCACGAGTATGCCACTCGTTGGAGGTCAGAAGCTGCAAAGGTCAGGCCGGCCCTAGAAGAAGAGCAAATGAATAGATTCTTCGTCCGGGCTTAGGATTCCCAATATTACAAGAGGTTGATGTTGATCGAGGGTCAAAATATCTCTGATATCATCAAACTCGGAGAAAGAATCGAAGAGGGTATCAAGAATGGTATGGTTACAAATCTTGAAGCATTGCAAGCCACCAATAAGGCTTTACAAACTGGTGTCACATCCAAGAAGAAAGACGTGAGTGCCGTAATTGTCGCACAGGGAGCCAAATCACCACCCAAATACCACACTTACCCATCACCTCCACTTACATATCAGCCCATCCCGAATTACCAAGCACCCGCACCCTCCTATACACCTCCCGTTTACCAATCCTCTACACCTCTCACATATCAACCCACCTCACCCAGATACTCTCAATCAGCACCTGTTTACCAAGCTTATAGTGCTCAACCCTCTCACTACCAATCACCACCCACCCGTCAAAATTTTCCAAGACCCAGACCAAATTTTGACCGCAAACCTCCCAGACAATACACAACCATCGCTGAACCAATTGACCAGCTATATGAAAGACTTAAAGCTGCTGGTTACGTCACTCCTATCCCAGCCAAAGCTCCAGAAAACCCCTCCTAGTGGATCAACCCCAACAGGACCTGTGCGTATCACTCCGGCATGAAGGGACACACCATTGACGAGTGTCGTTCATTGAAAGATAAGATTTAGACCCTGATCGACAATAAGGTCATTATAGAAAAGGAGCCCTCTCCTAATGTCCGTAACAACCCCCTGCCTAACCATAAAGGTGGAGACATTCATATGATCGAGATCGAGGATGATTGGGACCCCAAAGGGTCGATAGGTTTGATTGCTGAAGGGGATGAACCAAAGAAGCCAGCGGTTACCCTTAACCCAATTGTTGTGCAGAATCAGCCCTCTAGGGACGACGAAGTAAATATGTCTATACCTCTTGAACTTGAAGTGCCTCCTCCTGCAAAGGCGTCCGGGCTAATAGAGGTTGAATTTGGAGTTCCAAAGGCACCTACACCCTTTGAAGTTGATGTGTTACCACCAAGGGTGCCTATTCTAATGGCAATGATTGACACAACACCATTCCACTCAAATGCCATACCATGGGATTACACTACTGAAGCTATGAGGAGAGGAAAGGAAAGACTAGGACAGGAGAAACAATTGCCGCGTAAGGAACGACTAGAACAGAAAGGGTCTACACCCCAGAGCACCTAGCCGAATCGGGTAAGCAAGCCTCGGGACGTCCCATTGAGATAGGACCCAACGATATTTGGAGGAAAATACAGGCTAAGGAGTACTCGATCGCTGAACAGTTGAACAAAATGCCGGCACAGATATCTATCCTAGCTCTTTTGCAGAGTTCAGACGCTCACAATAATACCTTAATAAAGATACTGAGCAAAGCCTCTGTGCCCAGCAATATAACCAAGGGTGAAATGGCGAATATTGTGGGGCAAGTGCTGGAGAGCCACAAAATAACCTTCCATGAAGATGAATTGCCGCCAGAAGGTTTGAGTCATAATAAGGCACTGCACATCACAGTGCAATGCGAATATTATTTCATCACTAGAGTCTTAATTGATGGAGGATCAAGCCTCAACATCAGTCCGCTTATGACTCTCAGAATTTTGGGGAAAGGCCTACACGAGATCAAAGACGGGGCTATCAATGTCAAAGCCTTTGATGGGTCCCAGAGGTCTACTATTGGTGAAATTAGCATGTGCTTGCAAATGGGGCCAACATGGTTTGACGTCAACTTCCAAGTGATAGACGTCCCGGTATCTTACAACTTACTGTTGGGACGCCCCTGGATCCACGCTGCCGGAGCCGTAGCATCAACCCTGCATCAGGCGGTAAAGTTCGAATGGAATCACCAAGAAGTGATCATTCATGGCGATGGTAGTAACCCCATATATAGTTGCTAAACTATCCCAATGATCGGGGGCAGAAGGAGAATAGGCGGAGAGACGTACCACTGCATTGAAAGGGTCAACGTTGTAGACAAAGATAAGTGGTGGGACACCAAGATAGAAAGTATCCTTAATTGGTACGAGCCTGTAAAGGGACTCGGTAAAAATCTTCAGGGGATCACTAAGCCCATCAAACTGAAGAAGCATGGCACTATTTTTGGCTTAGGGTACGGCTATACTTGGGAGGAATTCCAGAATTGGTCGTCACCATGGCGCGGCCCCTACTATCCATTGGAGTTTCCGATACCTAACCTGGAGCAGATCTTCCAGCCGGTAGATACTATATATGGGTCAGAAGAAGATGAGGCATTGGCAGCCATGAAGAATTTTTCCTAGAGGATGATGACATGGACTGCTGTGTTCTTTTCGAGGAGGAGGGGGAGAAAGGCCCTTCCATACAAGCGGAACTGAGGAGACTGCCTCAGCAACTGGTCAATTAGGACCGTCAGAGCCCGGAGGGCTTCGGGGTAGCAAGGCTAAACAAAAGCACCATATATCTCATTTTTTTAGTTTACTTTACTAATTGATTTTCTTTTCGCATTGTCTTTAATTTCGAAAAGAGCTCCGATGTTTCAAACAATTATGGATTTAGTCAAAGCATTTCAGTTTATCATATATATCTTGCTTATTATTTTCTCTATCATTTACTCTATTTTATGCAGCATTACTATTGCTTATCTTGACGATGAACCAACGACTGTGACTTGCAATAAAACAACGCAACAAAAGGACATAGGCTCAGAAGAAGATAAACTACCTGAAGAGGTCGTCAAAGAGGTTGAGAATTTTGAGAATAGACCTAAGTCCAACCTGGAAGAAACTGAGGTCATTAATTTGGGAGATACAGAGAATGTCAAAGAAACTCGCATCAGTGTTCACTTGTCACCATCAGAGAAGGAAGAATATGCAAAAAATTTGAAAGAATATGAGGACATATTTGCCTGGTCGTACGATGATATGACTTGTCTCAGCACGGCCATTGTAGCTCATAAGTTGCCAACAGATCCAGCCTGTCTGCTGGTAAAGCTGAAGCTCAGGAAATTCAAGCCCGACATGAGTTTGAAAATCAAAGAAGAGGTTACTAAGCAAATCAGAGCTAAGGTTTTCAAAGTGGTAGAGTATCCAACATGGTTAGCCAACATCATGCCGGTACCAAAGAAGGACGGGAAGGTTAGAATCTGTGTCGACTATTGGGATCTCAATCAGGCCAGTCCCAACGATGACTTCCCCTTGCCAAACATACACATTCTTATCGACAACTGCGCCAAGCATGAGGTGCAGTCTTTTGTTGATTGTTTCGCTGGGTATCATCAGATATGGATGGATGAGGAAGATGCAGAGAAAACAGCCTTCATCACGCCGTGGGGAATGTATTGTTAAAAAATGATGTCATTTGGGTTGAAGAATGTGGGCGCCACCTATATGAGAGCCATGACTACTATCTTTCACGACATGATACACAAGGAGATCGAGGTATATATGGATGACATCATCAAATCCAAGAAAGCCACTGATCATATGGAAGACCTGAGAAAGTTTTTCAACAGACTGAGAAGGTATAACCTGAAACTGAATCCCGCCAAGTGCGCATTTAGGGTTCCTGCCGGAAAACTATTGGTTTTATCATGAGCTGTCGAGGGATAGAATTGGACCCGTCAAAGGTCAAAGCCATTCAAGAATTGCCATTGCCAAGGAACAAGAAGGACGTGATGAGTTTCCTGGGGAGACTCAACTATATCAGTCTGTTCATACCTCAGTCCACAGTCATTTGTGAACCCATCTTCAAAATGCTGAAGAAAGACGCTACTACTAGATGGACCGACGATTGTTAGAAAGCCTTTGACAAAATCAAGGAATACCTGTCAACGCCGCCAGTCTTGGTTCCTCCCGAGCCAGGAAGACCTCTATTTCTTTACCTTGCGGTATTGTATGGAGTATTGGATGGAGCATTCGGTTGTGTTCTGGGACAACATGATAAAATGGGGAGAAAGGAGCAAGCCATCTATTATCTCAGCAAGAAGTTCACCCCGTGCGAGGCCCGGTATTCTCTATTAGTGCGCACCTGTTGTGCTTTAACTTGGGTAGCTCAGAAATTAAGGCATTATTTCTGTGCCTACACTACTTATCTCATATCCAGGATGGACCCATTGAAGTATATCTTCCAGAAGTCCATGCCCACTGGAAAGCTCACCAAGTGGCAAATCTTGTTGAGTGAATTCGACATCGTTTACGTGACTCAGAAAGCAATCAAAGGTCAAGCCATAGCAGATCACCTTGCCGAGAATCCCATTGAAGGATAATACGAACCACTGAAAATGTATTTTCTTGACAAAGAAGTGTCCTTTGTAGGAGAAGATATTGCAGAATCCTACGATAGTTGGAGGTTGTTTTTCGACGGAGCCGCAAATTTCAAAGGAGTTGGCATAGGGGAAGTCCTAGTATCAGAAACCGGCCAGCATTATCCGGTATCCGCCAAGCTCAGTTTCCCTTGCACAAATAATATGGCTGAATATAAAGCTTGCATCCTGGGACTCAAGATGGACATTGACATGAACATTCAAGAGTTGCTAGTGATCGGAGACTCGAACCTACTCATACACCAGGTGCGAGAAGAGTGGGCAACCAAGAATTCTAAGATACTCCCTTATCTGCATCACATATAGGAGTTAAGGAAAAGATTCACAAAGACGGAATTTCAGCATGTCCCCAGGGTTCAGAACGAGTTCGCTGACGCATTAGCCACTTTATCATCCATGATCCAGCATCCAGATACGAATTTCATTGATCCCATCCCAGTAAGGAATTATGATCAACCAGCTTATTGTGCTCACGTTGAGGAAGAAGCAGACGGAAAACCATGGTTCCACGACATCAAAGGGTACTTGACCGCAGGGGAATAGCTAGAACTTGCCAACGCTACTCAGAAACGCACACTTCGGAGATTATCCAACAACTTCTTTCACAGTGGGGGAATCCTGTATAGGAGGACTCCCAATTTGGGTTTATTAAGGTGTGTCGAAGCAAAATAATCAACCAGACTATTGGACGAAGTGCACACAGGGACCTGCAGGCCGCACATGAATGGTTTTGTCTTAGAAAAGAAGATACTCCGAGCAGGGTATTTCTAGATGACTATGGAAACAGACTGTATCCAGTACGTTCGCAAGTGCCATCACTGTCAGATACATGTAGATATGATAAAGGTGCCTCCAAATGAGCTTACTGCAACAAGCTCACCGTGGCCATTCGTTGCCTGGGGAATGGATGTCATTGCACCTATCGAGCTTGCCGCATCAAATGGGAACAGATTTATCTTGGTGGCAATCGATTATTTCACTAAATGGGTTGAGGCAGCTTCATAGAAAGCAGTGACTAATAAAGTTGTGGCAGACTTCATCCGTGATCGTATTGTTTGCCGATTCGGGGTTCCAGAATCAATCATCACTGATAATGGTTCCAATCTCAACAGCGACTTGATGAAAGCAATGTGTAAGACATTCAAGATCAAACACAAGTATTCTACAGCCTACAGGCCTCAGATGAATGGAGCTGTAGAGGCAGCCAACAAGAATATCAAGAATATACTAAGGAAGATGGTCGAAAGTCATAAATAATGGCATGAGAAGTTATCATTTTCCTTGCTGGGATACCGCACCACGGTCCGCACATCAACTAGGGAAACTCCCTACATGCTAGTTTATGGTACGGAGGCGGTCATTCCCACCGAGGTAGAAATTCCTTCCTTGAGGATCATACAAGAAGCAGAGTTGGGCGACACAGAATGGGTAAAAGGTCGCTACGAGCAGTTAGCTCTTATAGATGGAAAAAGGATGAATGCAATTTCCCACGGGCAGTTGTATTAGAATAGAATGTCCAGAGCCTTCAACAAAAGAATCAAGCAAAGGAAGTTCACACCGGGGCAACTGGTGTCGAAGAAAATATTCACACATCAAGATGAAGTCAAGGGTTCGGTCACAGTTTAATAAAATCCTATTTCCCCTATTATTGGAACTGGGGCAGAATTTTGAGGAGGACCCTCAAAATTTTGATGTTGGTCTTCAGCCGCTCATCACCAAGGATGTCACCTCAGTAAACTGGAGCAGAATTTTGAGGAGGACCCTCAAAATTCCGAAGTTGATTTTTCATTTGTTCAGCGCAGCTGTCAGAAGTGCCAGCCCAGTAAACTGGGGCAGAAATTTTGAGGAGGACCCTCAAAATTCCGGAGCAAGAGAGGTTGCAATGCTTTTAACCATGTTGCAGTTGTTGGTTCATTTAAACAAAACTATTTTCTACTTATGTTATATTTGTTAAATTATGCATAACTATTTAGCAACGCTACCCCAATGACACGCGACGACAGAAGCCACGGGAAAACGAACTAACCTTTCCCCTTTACAAAACTCACGATTTTCTTTGTATGCAGGCACCCGAGTTACAAAGATGTTGAATAATCGCATTGAACCACCATGCCTATTCGCATTTGCTATCCGCGCGCAATATCCCCTAGCAATCGCAATATCACAATCAGTTACCAGCTATCAGCTAAGAATCTTTTATTACTCTCTGCATTATCTGCATTGCATAAGGCTACCTTTCTGCCTTCCGAGACTAAGCGTTGTCTCCATCTTTTTTGTATTGCATAAGGCTACCTTTCTGCCTTCTGAGCCTAAGCGTTATCTCCATCTGCATTTTCTGTATTGCATAAGGCTACCTTTCTGTCTTCCGAGACTAAGCGTTGTCTCCATCTGCATTTTCTGCATTGCATAAGGCTACCTTTCTGCCTTCCGAGACTAAGCGTTGTCTCCATCTGCATTTTCTGCATTGCATAAGGCTACCTTTCTGCCTTCCGAGACTAATTTTTGTCTCCATTTGCATTTTCTGCATTACATAAGGCTACCTTTCTGCCTTCCGAGACTAAACGTTGTCTCCATCTGCATTTTCTGCATTGTATAAGGCTACCTTTCTGCTTTCTGAGACTAAGCGTTGTCTCCATCCTACATTTCCTACCTTGCATAAGGCTACCTTTCTGCCTTCCTAGGCTAAGCTCTACCTCCACTTACATGGCTGAAATATCGCCACCTTTTACTTACGTCTTGAAATCGGCTGAAATATAGCCAAAATTTATTTAAATTCTCTATCGGCTGAAAAATTGCCATTTACATTTTTGCATCGGCTGAAACATCTCCTGCTTTATTTAAAGTTCTGTCGGCTGAAATATCACCATTTACATTTTTTGCATCGGCTGAAATATCATCAAACTACTATTTAAATTCTCTATTGGCTGAAACATTGCCATTTCACTGTTACATCGGTTGAAATATCGCGACTTTTATTTACGTCTTGCAATCGGCTGAAATATTGCCAAAATACTATTTAAATTCTCTATCGATTGAAACATCGCCATTTCACTTTTACATCGGCTGAAATATCACCACTTTTATTTACGTCTTGCAATCGGCTGAAATATCGCCAAACTACTGTATTTAAATTTTCGATCGGCTGAATTATCGCCATTTTACTTTTCACATCGGCTGAAACATTGCCTGTTTTATTTAAGTTTCTGTCGGCTGAAATATCGCCATTTACGCTTTTGCATCGACTGAAATACCACCAAATCATGTATTTCATGGGCTGAAATATCGCCAAACTATCCAAAGGCGTCATCGTTCAGAAGCATCATCTTCATAGCCCGAGAAGACCATGACATGGCCCGAGGATCCCACTTTATATCTTGCACATCATTATTCAAAGGCATCATGGTTCGGAGGCACCATTATCATAGCCCGAGAACATCATTTCATAGACTGCGAATCCTTTAATTTTGCACTTCTTGGCCCAGGACATCATGGTCTGAGGACGTCATCCTAACCGTCCAAGGACATCATTCATGGTTCAAAGGGAACTTGAATCATGTTTAAGTTTATGCACGATATTCACCTATATTGCTCACTTGCAGGTATACCGATTAGCAATGACCGTCTCAGCAGGAGTGACCCCATTCCGTTTCTCGCAGCCTATCAACTTCAAAATACCTCTTACTTCCCCCAAGCGTCGTGTCTGTCCTTTCAAATTTCCATCGGCACGTTCCGTCAACGGTTCTTGAAATACATACGGCCTGATTCCTGTAAAACCAGGGATATGTAGGAAGCTCAGAGACCAGAGATCGGTCAAATTCTTTTCAAATTGCCGCTTCCGGTCAAAATTGCCATCATATCTTTACCCGACAATTCTTTCATCCTTCCCGGCTAAAAAGGGGCAGCTGTTGAAAACCAATTTTTCTCTGAATATTTTATATACCCAAAATACTTTCAAAATAACATATATTTGAATATATGAGCACACCCAAGAGTGTTGGTACTTTACCAAATTTTTAATAATTTTTAAACCAATTTATTGCCTATTTTTTATACCATAAAATCCAATAATTATTCCCAAAACTATCATTTTGGCAAATAGCTTATTTATATTCTCATATTTACACCAAATATGACTAACATGATTTTTGTACATTTTTACAAATTCACTTAGTATTTTTAAAAAACTAAATTGCACATAATTGTAATATTAGCCCCTTTTAAGATTTAATTGTAATTATATTTATAAAATTAACTCCTATATTTTTAATTCGATAATTATGTATTATTAATCATTTTAATATATTTTATTTACTTCCAGAAATTATTTTGCTATTTTTATAAATTAAATAAGGGAAAAGTGGCTATTTAAAAGCTAGCCCTTTTTGCATTTCAATTTTAACTGAAATTGAGCCCAATCTCAGCCCCAAACCTGAGCCCAACTCCCTAACCCAATTTAACCCAGTTACCCAACCCAATACCCATTTAACCGACCCAACCCATAACCCTTTTAATCCTGGTTGTTGATCATTTAGATCAACAGCCACCGTTCCCCCTTTCCTTTTTAATTCCAAACTACCCCCCCCCCCCCCAACCCTCCCCATTCTCTCAAATACGCTACCTCTAATCCCTCTTATCTCTCAAACGCTCTCACCCACTTGAAACCCTAACAGTCGCCTACCCCTCTTCGACCTTAAATCACTGAAATCCATGGATAATCTAACCATGGACGACCTCTACCCATCGTTTACTACTCTCACATGCCTGGTGCCTGAAGATTCGAAGGCCAGTCTTCGAGGGTCTTCACCCAGACCTTCGTCGATTTAAGATTTTTGGCCATTTCCGGCCCTGCTTCGGCGTATCTTAGCCTCCTGAGCCTGGTTCCGACCTTATCGACTAAGATCTGATCTCGTGACTTCCAAGCCTTTCTCATACTTTAGGGTTCTCAGAAACCTAGCCTATTCAAGGTTCTTTTTAGTTTTATTCATTTAGATATGTGCTAGATCTATGCTGTGTGTGATGTTTAAAGCTGATTCCCCAAATCTCCTTTTTCAAAACCCTTTGATTTTAAATTAGGGTTTCTGAGTCTGTCTTTTAAATATTTTGTTCGATTCATCTGCTTAGCATATCCAGGTTTAATTGGTGATGGAAAGCCCTAATTTTTTGGATTTGTTTGATTTTCTAAGTCTACATGTTGGTGTTCGTTTGATTTACTGCTTAAGTGTGAAAGCCCTAATTTTAGGGTTTATTTGAGACTCTGAGGCTGTTTATGTGTTTATCTGCTTATTTTCTCTAAATCTGATTGATTCTGGAAAACCCTAGTTCATTGGGGGTCTGTTTGAATTCCTAAAATTCTTTGTCTGTTCGAGATTGCTCGATCTGATTCTTTTACTTTAGCATGTATTTCTTTTGTTTCTAAGCTCTTTCTACTTGTCAAACTCGTCTATGATTTTCACTCGACTCTTTGCATGCTTCTGATCCTTAGTCTGTCACTGAAACCTGACTTACGTGAGTATCATGTGATTATGCTCTTTGTCATGAGAACAGCCTCACATGCCTAAGGCTATGCACTGTTTTATATGTTAAATTTCCCCCTCGAAGTAGCCCTTAATTATGGGCTGACTTCAAATCTCTTTGTGCAATTCTGATTGCACTCTTGTAATTGCTTCTTTCCTTATTATACTTATTTCCCTGATTCTCAGACCTATTTGAATGCTTGCCTTGAAATCTCGACCCCTGCCTTTCCTACTCAAGCTGATTGATTCTCTTACCTTGATTATATTGGTATTGGATTCTTATAGACCTTTCCCTGATTAGAGTTTGATGAACCTAGCCTCTATTACCTACTATGTACTTGTACTATACTTGAAATACTTCCTTATTAGTCATATTCAGCCTATGTGATCTCTTTCCTTATTTAGCACTTGCATGTTACCGCTTGATTTTAATTCCTTAATTAAAGGAAGTCTTTGATTCTGATTTAATCTTAATTGACACTTGTTCCCCTAATTATTGCTAAACTGCAATCCTTACCTTATTTTCTGCCTGTTTTTACACTATAAATACTCTCCTCCTTTCTCTTTGAAGACACGGACACAGAGAACACAATCTGAGTTCACAAATCACTCTCACTTAAAACTCTCTCTGTCTCTTTCTGATACGTGTGCTGATGTGGACTTTGTTTACTCTACTTTCTTCTGCACTTTTGCTTCTCTACTGGTATGTCCATCTTAGTTTAAATACTACTTCTCCACTATGTGTTTCACATCCTAGTTCTATTATGCTTTCCTTTCCTGTTGTTTGTGCAACTTTTTCATTATTGTCCCTATGTGAATTCTCTTACCCTTTACCCTTTGTATGTGGGTTATGGTTCAGGGCGTAACAACACTCCAATATTGATGTCTATGATTCTGAACTGGGTTCTTTGAATCCCTAACTCAATCAATTCCCACTCATTTTCCCCTTTTATGTGTCTGAGCCTTGGACTTGGGTCTGATAGTGTCTTAATCACTATCCAGGCCTTGGTCTGATCTCCAAGGGAATGCTCCTAACTTGTTCAACCAAACAAGTAGTCAGGGGTGTACCAGCCTACTTTGTGGCTAGGTATGACCACCACCTATCATGGCTCCCCAATTCCCCTTTCACTTTGCACTTACTCTTAGCTATAAGCTCTGCCCCTCTTTGGCAAGCCATGCTTTGGGACCCCTGAGCTCCCTCTGAACTTGGATGCCTGAGAGTTGGCTATTGTACATTGCATTATTCTAATTCTAATGGTATCCTGGGTGTAGCAATGCCTGGAATCCCTGAGATTCCTTGGAACTTTGAAACACCTTGGATAATGAGAAGGCTTTGGAAATCTGGATCCCGGAAGTGGCTCAATCGCATATTATTAGACATTAAGGTTGAATTAGGTTGCTCGGAACTAGTTGTTAGCTCTTGATGTGTTTTTTTAATTTCCAGTTTTATCTATTGGGTTGTAATAACTTGTATGAAACGCGGGGAGTATAGTAAAAGGGTGTGGGAGGGGTCTTTACTTTCTTGAATCCAAGGGGTAGAAATCATGATTTAGGATTTTACTTTTAATCAAATTAGAAATCATGCCTATAGGGTGCTTAATACTGATTCAATCACATAGAAACCATGCCTATAGGGTTTAACGCTTAATTTTACCGCAAATCACCTAGAAAGCATTTCTATATGATTTAACACTCATATTCTGTAATTACACATATAGAGATCATGTATATAGGCTCTCGCATTTCTGCATATACCAATATCATTATCCAAACCATTAGTAGGTTTAATAATAAGGTTGCATATAGACATCATGTGTATAAGACTTCTATTAATGTCATGAAAAGGTATTAAAATCAGTAAACGTACAGAAAGCATGCCTATAGGAAATCTCGATTTTCAACAGCCTCATTCATTTTTAAAACAGTATCAATTGTTGGAACTCGTATCTAGTTTACTAAAAACTGGTAGTTTTCTACCCGATTTTTCTGAAACTCGCTAAAATTGGTGAACCTTTTTCTATAATCAATCCGCACTTTCCTGAAACTCACAAACCTTTTAATCAGTCTGCATCTTTTCTGAAGCAACTTGTAATTCTTTTGCATCTTTTTCCTGAAATCAATAGATCCTATCCCTAGCTTTATTTCAACACATAGACAAAAGGTTGGCTAATTAATCATTGGTTCAGTCCCTGACAATTGTATCTGAGTCGCCTAATGCAGACTTTCTGTCTAAATATATGTGTTGAACCAGTCCGCTCGCTGCTTAATTTTAATCTAAGACCAAATCAGTATTTGTCAAGTTATACTAAACTATATGATTATTTGACTTCTGGGTTTAATTTAAGCCTTATTTGCTTGTTTGTTCTTCCCTTTTACTTGATATTTGTTTTGAATGTCGAGCTAGAATTTTATCCTTTAAAATCCACAAAGGCCTCCATCCCTTTCTTTACCTTTTAGGATTAGAAGTTCTAATACCCGGGGACTGATAGGATTGGGACGGGTAGTAGTATGCAATAAGTAAACGATACCGTTCCGCGCTTTAATACCTTAAGGGGGTGGGAAGGGTAGACATGGAGATGATGATTACACGATAACACTGTGCGTACAATTGGGTACCAGTGTTGTGCGAATGATCCATGTAATGTATAAACCTAGGACCCCCCCTTCCTCTTTATTAGTTTAACAATTTTTAGAATTTTAAAAGTTGCTGCACTTTCAACTTCTGTTTCTTACACGACTTTTGAGTTGCTCGCACCAATTGCTTGACCCCTTCCCTTTACTTGCGTATATCTTTTATAACAAAGCAGTTTCTTTCCTGAATTTTAACACTTCTTTAACCCCTTTTTATGCTTCTTATTGCAATATTTGTTTGTTTATTCACGTTTGCATTTAAAGCCACAATTGTAGCATGGCCGGGAACCACACTAGTGGATCTTGAGAGGTGCCTAACACCTTCCCCTCGAGATAATTCCAAGCCCTTACCCAAAACTCTGGTTTTCATCTTTAATGTTTCTAGAAGTGTCCTAATGCACTATAATCATTAGGTGGTGACTCTCCAAACTCTCAAAACCCAACTCCCAAAGCGGGAAAAGAGGTGTCTTCCCGAATATCGTGAACCCTATTCCGCGAGGAAAAAGGGGGGCGTTGACAGATACCTGTTGGGGAAGCAAACAGACAAATATGTCGGAGGATGCATTGAGACTGAGATTATTCCCTTTTTCACTTAGAGGGAAAGATTTGGACATGGCTCGAATGACTCCCCAACCATTCCATCACTATGTGGGATGAGTTGTCCGACAAGTTTATAGCCAAGTTATTCTTAGCGAGACATATAGATGCATTAAGGGGTGATATCTTAGCATTTAAACAGGAACCAAATGAACCCCTTCATGAAATCCGAGATAGATATAGAACTATGGTCAAGGAATGCCCCAACAACGATATGACTGAACAAATGATCCAATGGATGTTTTATCAAGGTATCAACACGACCAATCAATGTGTGGTAAACCAGCTAGCAGGGGGTAATTTTATGAAGATGTCGTATGCTGAGGCTTGTGACATTCTTGATGAGATGAAGGACACTTCCTCAGACTAGAAGAATCGGGCGAATGTTCCTCAGCGAGACCCTCATGTCATAAATCTTCACAAGGAACTTCAACACCACGGACAAGCCATAGCTGAGTTAACAACAACCATGAACCAGTTAGCCAGAGCATAGCTTCAGCAGATTCAGGGACCAAAGTAAGTAAATGCAATGGAAGGAGTTAATATGTTGGTAAACAAGAGGAGATTGTCTGGTCAACAAATGCAGAGCAATAAAGATCAATTTTTGCAAGGTAGCAGTGGTTACAACTAAGATGATGGTTATGGTGAGCAAACGAAAGAGGTTTTGTATGCCAAAAATGATCAAGGACAATGAGGTAATGCTCCAAATCAATAATGGAGATCGCAAGGGAATAATTATAATTGGGTGAACCAAGGCCAAGGAAATTGGAACAATAACAACAACTCCAATAATTGGGGGAACAACAACCAGAATTGGGGTAATAATAGCAATTGGGGTGGCAACAACAACTAAGGGGTTTGGAATTACGGTAATCAAGTTAATCGGGGGCCGAGTTTTCAAAGGCCCCCAATTTTTCAACAACCAAACAATCTACCTCCATTTTCGTTCCAAGGTCTTAGCTCGTCAAACAATGAGATGGGAAGGATTGAGTCAATATTTGAGCAAATGATAAAGAAAAATGTTGACTCCGATACCTAATTAGCGTCTCATAATACTTCTATTTGCAGTCTGGAGGTCCAACTTGACCAGATTTTACAAGCTTTAAACACTCGCCCTAAGGGTGCACTACCTAGTGACACAGTAGTAAACCCGAAGGGAGGGAACAATAGTGGCCATGCAATGGCGATGACCACAAGGAGCAATAAGGTGGTGAAGCAAGTACCTCCAAGAAAAAGAAAGTTGTGAGTGATGATGTTTAAGTGCAAAATGATGATGATTCAATAATTGATGATCAAGTGAGTGAAGAGAATGTGAATGGTGAGGTGAGAATTGATATGCATGATAACAAGGAGGAGATTGAAAATGGCGTGAACGTGCCTAGGGAACACGTGATAAACATGCCAGAAATGGTAATGCCTAAAGCCAAGGCTCCCTTGCCAAGGCCTCCTCCACCTAACCCTCAAAGACTGGCAAAGCAGAATAATAAAAACCAGATCAAGAAGTTTATTGAGATGATGAAAAGTTTGTCGATCATTGTTCCTTAGGTGAAAGCTCTTGAGCAAATGCCGGGATATGCCAAGTTTATGAAAGACTTGGTAACTAAAAAGAGATATATGGATCCTGAGACCATCAAAATGACTCATCAAGTGAGTACCATTGTGCACTCGATGGTTCCAAAGCTTGAAGATCCCGGTGCATTTACCATTCCATGTACCATTGGGAGTGAGAATTTTTCAAAGGCCTTGTGTGATTTGGGAGCAAGTATAAATTTGATGCCTTACTACATAAAATACTTTGGTATTGGTCAACCAAGAGCTACTTTAATGAGATTGCAAATGGTGGATAGAACAATGGAGAGTCCTTTTGGTATTATTGATGATGTTCTTATCCGAGTGAAAAGTTTATTTTGCCTGCAGATTTTATGATTCTCGACTGTGAAGTTGACTATGAAGTTCTGATAATCTTGGGAAGACATTTGCTAGCAACAACGAATGCATTGGTTGATATGGAAGCAGGGGAGCTTACCTTCCGGGTGGGTGACAAAAAAGTCGTCTTCCATGTGTGCAAATCAATGTGGCAGCTAAATAGTACTGAGGTTTGTTCTTTTGTGGATCTGGTGATAGAGGTGATAGTAAATGACACGATTGAAATGATCAATGTGGAGGATACTTTGGAAGCTGTATTGTTGAACCATGATGTGACGGAGGATGAAGGTTTGGTAGAGTACACAAATGCCTTACAAGGAATGGGTTATTACTCTTATGAGCCCCGTAAACTTTCCTTGGATCTTGAGAATAGAAAGACTCCACCAAAAAAGCCCTCCATCGAGGAACCTCCCGTATTGGAGTTGAAGACTTTGCCTCCACATCTCAGGTATGAATTCTTGGGCCCTTGTTCAACTTCACCTATTATTCTTTCTTCATGCCTTACTAACGTGAAGGTAGATGCTACCCTTGAAGTGCTTCAAAGTACGAAGAGGTCAATTGGATGGAATCTAGCTGATATCAAGGGGATAAGCCCTGCCATTTTGCATACACAAGATTATACTTGAGGATGATGCCAAACCCTCCGTGGAACATCAAAGAAGGTTGAACGAGGATATGCAAGAGGTCATCAAGAAGGAAGTTATCAAGTGGCTAGATGCAGGGGTTGTGTACCCCAACTCGAATAGTTCATGGACTTCACTGGTATAATGTGTGCCGAAAAAGGGGGTATAATTGTGGTCACAAATGAGAAAAATGAGTTGATCCCCACTAGGGCTATCACCGGATGGCGGGTATGCATGGACTACCGAAAATTGAAAAAAGTGACCCGCAAAGATCATTTTCCATTTCTCTTTCTTGACCAAATGATGGATAGACTTGCTGGGTGTTCCTAATATTGCTTTTTTGATAGGTACTCCAGCTATAACCAGATTATGATTGCACCAGAGGACTGGGATAAAACCACCTTCACATGTTTGTATGGCACCTTTGCATTTTCACAGATGCCATTTGGTTTGTGTAATGCACCGACTACATTTCAGCGGTGCATGATGGCTATATTTACGGACATGGTGGAGGGATTCTTTGAAGTGTTCATGGATGATTTTAGTATTATGGGTGAATCTTTTGAAGAATATTTAGGTAATCTTTACAAAGTGTTGGATTGATGTGAAGAGACAAATCTAGTGATTAATAGGGAAAAGTGCCACCTTATGGACGAGGAGGACATTGTCCTCAGCCATAAGATCTCAAAGAATGATATCGAAGAGGACAAAGAATAGATTGAAGTGATTTCAAAACTCCCTCCTCCTACTTCCATCGAAGGAGTGAGAAGCTTTCTTGGTCATGCGGGGTTCTACCGAAGGTCCATCAAGGTTTTCTCCGAGGTGGTTAATCCTATGTGCAAATTGTTGGAAAAGGATGAAAAGTTTGTGTTTAATGATGAGTGCATGAAAGCTTTTAAGCTTCTTAAGTATAGATTGAGTACCACTTCCATCATCACCGCACCCAATTGGAGCTTTCCATTTGAGCTCATGTGCGATGCTAGTGACGTTGCGGTAGGGGCGGTCTTGGGGCAAAGGGTAAACAAGATGTTTCATCCAGTGTACTATGCAAGAAAAAATATGAATAATGCTCGGGTTAATTATACAGTGACGGAGAAAGAGGTGTTAGCAATTGTGTTTGCAATGGAGAATTTTAGACCTTATCTCATGGGTACCAAAGTCATTGTTCATACTGATCACGCGGCACTTCATTACTTGATAACAAAAAAGGACTCTAAAGATAGATTGATGAGATGGGTTTTGTTGCTTCATGAATTTGACCTAGAATTTGTTGATCGAAAAGGAAGTGAAAATCAAGTGGCAGACCACTTTTCCTGCTTGGAGGAGGAGGGTAGACCCAAAGACAATCTCTAAATTAATGATTCATTACCGGATTAACAAATCCTCTTAGTGTCTTTGAATAGTATGCCATGGTTTGCCGATGTGGCCAATTTTCTTGTAACTGGCATTGTTCCGAGTGAGCCCTCTTCTAACCAAAGGAAGAAGCTTAAACGAGGCAACTTGGATTATTACTGGAACGAGCCTTATCTTTTCGAGATTTGTAATGAAGGGGTGATCCGAAGATATGTTCGAGAAGAGGAGCAAATGAGTATTCTTGATGCTTGCCATTCCTTGCCCTACGGTGGTCATCATGGTGGGGTGAGAACCTTCTCAAAGGTTCTTAGCTGTGGATTTTATTGGCCTACTCTGTATAAAGATGATGGTGATCTTGTCAAGAGATGTGATGAGTGTCTGAGAGCAGGTGGAATTTCCAAGAAGGATGAAATTCCTCTCACCACTATTCTTGAGGTTGACATTTTTTATGTGTAGGGCGTAGACTTCATGGAGCCTTTTTTAATTTTGTGTGGCAACACTTACATTCTAGTGGCTGTTGATTATGTTTCCAAGTGGGTTGAGGCCGTGGCTTTGACCAACAATGAATCCCGGAATGTGGTCGTGTTTCTCAAGAAAAATATCTTCACACGGTTTGGCACTCCTCGGACAATCATCAGTGATGGGGGTTCTCATTTCTGCAATAGGGCATTTGAGACTTTGCTTGAAAAGTATAGTGTCAATCACAAGGTATCAACCCCTTATCATCCTCGGGCTAGTGGACAAGTGGAGGTCTCCTACAGGGAGATAAAGAGCATATTGCCAAAAACTGTCAATGCAAATAGGACTGACTGGTCAAGGAAGCTGGATGATGCTTTGTAGGCTTACATGACTGCTTATAAGACTCCAATTGGAATGTCTCTGTACCAGTTAGTATTTGGGAAAGCATGCCATCTTCCGGTTGATTTAGAGCACAAGACCATGTGGGCACTTAAGAGGCTAAATCTTGAGTGGGATGTTGCAGCAAATCTCCGAGTAGAGCAACTCAATGAGCTAGATAAGTTTCGGTTTCATGCCTATTCCAGCTCGTCCTTGTATTAGGACAGGATAAAGTACTTACATAACAAGTATCCTGGAGAAAGGAATTCAAATAGGGTGACTTGGTTCTCTTATTCAACTCTCCGTTACGACTGTTTCCGGGAAAGCTCAAGTCAAAATGGATGGCCCTTTTAAAGTGTTGCATGTAACTCTATTTTGTGCTCTTGATTTGCAAAATAAAAATGGTGAAGTTTTCAGAGTTAACAGGGACCGAGTCAAACATTATCTGGGGAAATTTGATGACAGCCACGTGGTGGCCTTGATAAACTTCAAATGATAATGGTAACATGCGTCGTGCAACGATGTTAATTCATGTGCTTCTTGGGAGGCAACCCATGTGTTTTTTTTTTCTTCTTTTTGATTTTCTTCTTAGTGTGGGATTTGTTTTGGACTAACTAGTTGTGAGATTTCTGTAGGGATTTTTGATGCAGTACAGGACTAATACTGGATAATTTGGCTAAGTATGCATTTGGACCGCTGACCGCGCTCAAAATTCCGTGGTTATCGAAAGCTTTTTCGAGGGGGCATGATTTGGTAGCGGACGCAAACTTGAAATGTCCAAAATGTGACATCTCTAAAGTTTCAACCGCGTCCGTGGTGGCTTTTTGGCGGTCAGCAGACCTTATTCCGCGGTCGCGACCACCTTTCCGCTCTTAGCGGTATTGTTGATTCTACAACTCTCCATAACATCCAAAAGTGGGGACCGCAGTAGAATTTTGCGGCCGCGCCAGTAGGTCAGTGTGGGCCCTCATGGTTTTATTATATATTAAAGGGCCTCCACCATTTACCCCTTTTGCACTTTGCACTCTCAAAAGAAAGAAGCTATTGTTCATCTCCTCTAATTTGATCCCAAGTTCATAGCACTAGAAAACGTTTAGTTTCCAACATAAAAGTAGACAATTGGTATTTTCAAATCATAGCATTGCTTCTATATTTTTGTTTTTCTTTTTTCTTAGTTTTAGCTTTTTCTTTTTAATTAGGGTTTGATTAATCCCCATAAACTAGGCATTGATGTTAAAAATTCATGTGGATACTTGTTATGCATGCCTAACAGGGGGGTAGGGTTGTTCATTTTGGCACTTAAAATAGCCTAAGTTGTATGCTAGTGCAAAATCCTAGGTTACCCATTTCTTTTTTGAATTCCGCAGCTGTGGCCGTAATTTTGCGATTAGCATTAATCTAAAGTTTAGAGTTAAAAATTGGTTTGAATTCCGCGATTAGCAGCTTGCTTTAAGCGGGCGTGCTTCCTTTTTTGCGGACAGCGGACTTTAAGTTCAAAGAATTGCCAATTAGAGTTAGCAGCCGCATCCATTTTCCGCGGACAGTGGTGCAGCTTTAGAAGCCACACCCGTTTTTCCTCTCTCAGCGGTAACTCAGATTCATAGATTGGGTAGTCTGATTCCCAACATTTTGCGAAAGTGTGCTTTTTTTGTGGTTCGCATTTGCCTTTATATGGTCGTGCCTCTCTTTCCACGGTCAGCGGATCCTGATTTTGAGAGGCAGTATATGCAAGTCCTCTGCTATGTTGTATTTCCAAGTGCAATGTTTTAGCTTTAACTGAATGCTTAACCATATGATTGATACATTGTTCTGACCTTATTTCATGGCTTATTCTCTGCAGACAATGGTACGATCCAGAGGTGCCGATGATATACAAAAAGGAGGGTTGAATCCTTCTAAGGTAGGGGAAGATGAGGACAAGGAAGGACCAAATTACCATTAGCGGTCTAGAAATCTATGGGGAAGCTGCGAAAAACCATCAAAGCTGCAAACAGAGCCGCATCCCATTCTGAGGATAGTAAATATATGTCCCTTCCAGTAAGTTTCATAAGGAGACTCAGTGCTAACACATATTCCCATAGACTTCCAAGGGAGATTCCAATTGAGAGACAAGCCTACCCTATTGATGTAATCTTCAGCATCATCCTCTTCTCCAGCTACACCTTTGGCCTCACCAGCAAACTCTATTGATGTAGATGTTGAGGTCCCTGATGACGGGAGGGGTGGTGATACCCAAACAAGAGAGTTGGAGAGAACAAGGAACTCGGTGGTGTGGCAAGAAAGATTTGTGAGTGAAAAAGCCTACCACTAGTTTCTGGAGTGGTGGCCTTAGAGGTCACTTACACATGAGAGGGTCTTCATTGAGCAGGATCTACTTCCTCACAACCCAAATGTCAAGAGTCAATTCAATGAAAGAATGAGGTGGCGGTTCTTCACCAGCAACTTACCAAATGCCAATGAACACTTTGTCAATGAGTTTTACACTAATGTCTCCCAAATCAAAAGGGGCACATTTTTTTCCAAAGTCTTAAAAAAAAGATTAAGTTTGATGGCAAAACTTTCAATGATTATGATGGGCTCAATGACGAGGATGATTCCTTGTATCTGGAGAAGGTGGCTATGGATGAGTTAGCCCGCCCGTGGCTTGCATCAGTGATTTCTCTTTCGAGTACTACTCCAGCTTGGTTGACACTTGGAGTCCTGATCTACAAGAACTCTCTGAGCCTCAAGGCGAAGGGTTGGGAGACTTTTGTGTGCACCCGGTTAGACCCCACCACAAATGATAGTCATATGCCGGTCTCCTGGGCTATTATTGTGAGGGATGTCATGGCAGGGTACCCGATCAGTATCGGGAATATTATGGCCAGGGTAATCACCAGAGTGGTTAACAAAAATGAGAGCTCATACCCTTTCCCGAACTTCCTCACCATGTACCTAGAGGATAAATAAATGGAGGGAAGGGACTCTGACACTAAGGTGAAACCAAAGATGCCATTTTCTTATTACAGCCTTCAGGGTTCAAACAACCCCAAGTCTAAAGGCAAAGCCAACCCTTCCACTGGCTAGTCAGAAGAGCAAGGGATGGTGGCCACTGGTTCCGAGCCTTCCACGCCCTACCACATCCTCCCTCCGGATCATCTACTTCTATGCCTTTTTTGGTGCCTTGTTCATCAGCATACCTTCTGACTGCACTGAGGGTTAACCAGACTCTTTGTAGCATCAACTACTGGATGCAAGTAGCTACACTAAAGTTGTTTCTCCTATCCAGCACAGTAGAAGCTCAGTCAGCTCCGACACAGCCTCAAGTGCATGCTTTAGTGGAGGAATCACTAAAGGAGCTTCTAGACAAGCAGAAGAAGCTCCTGGACAACCAGAAGCTGATCATGGCCACTTTGGAAGCACAAGGAAAAGTTATCACTCACCTGAGCAAACAAACAAATAAAATGAAGAAGACTCGGGCCTCAAAGAAATCAGTCAAGCTATTGAGGAAGGAGGTTGAAAAGATAAGATCAGCTAGAGACATCACATTGGACCTACTCTTATAGGAGCCAGTTCCAACAGCTCAGGTAGTACAGGAACCAGAGCAGGAGTCTGACAGAGAGCCCATAAGGAGAGGGATGATCCCCAAATCGATGAGTTGGAGATCGAGCTGGAGGACCCCAAGGGAGGTGACTCAGGCCAGCCACAGGACCCAGCCAGTGATCCCATGCAGACAGAGGCATCATAGGGAGTTTCTTCTTAACTCTCTACCCTTCCCCTATTATACTTTTGTTGATAGCATTGAGGATAATGCTAATTTTTATTTGAGAGTGGGTGGCTTTATTTGGATTTTGATGATGATTTGGATGTTGGTTTGTAATAACCTTGATACTATTTCTTTTCTTTATTTTTTACTTATCATACTTTATTTTTGTACTTTTATTATGTATATCAAGTTACCTTTCCATTACCTTTCCATGTGTATATTCATTCCCCTTTTATTTATATTCATCTCAATCCCCTATTGTACATATTCAGTTTACTTTCCGTATTTTACTTTATAACTTCTTTTGCAATTTTCCTTAATAGCAAAGCCTCTTATTTCATTTGGTAGTTTCTTTTTTCAATTTGTAGCTTCTTACATTTACAAGTTTTCGTGATCAATAAGCCTTTGGTTTTCTTAATGCCACGACTCCTTCCAAAGGTAAAATTTATGTGAACCGGGTGGCTCTTCCCGATGATGGATGGCATGAACAACTTCTTAAGGGTTTGAGTCTATTTTCTTTATGTTTTGTGTAAATAGTATTAATGAATAAAAGTATCTCAGGCAAAGCTTCACTTGGGCCTAGCACATTTACTTTTGACCTTATGGTTAGAAACAAAATGATTTGCAAAGAATGGTGCTAGTTGTGACTTTTAGACTCTTGTGTTGACTAGACAATTATCGGGTGGTTTTTAGGAGCCATTTGTGTTGCTCAATCTTAGCTAGGGTTGTTGTGGGACCTTGACTCTGTTCTCTTTAGCAATCCAACAAATTTTGAGATGAGGTATTGTTTTACAAGTCCAAGTCCCATGCCAATAAGTCTAGATATTGCCCTAAATGTTTGTTTAGGAGCTATTTCAAGTGTAGCTTGACTTGTGAGATGATTATAGGCTCTCCTTGTTCCAAATTGAGACTTGAAAGCATCCATAGCCCACCAAATATGATATCCCTAGTCAACCCCATTGATTCATGGCCCTTGTTCTTTCAATAACCATGATACAAGCCTTTATCCATTCTAAAATGATCCTCTCTTGGCATCCGATCTTTCCTTAGCACAATTGGCAAAAGCATAAGTTTGGGGGGGGGGGGACAAGGAGGGCAAAAGTTTTAAAAGGTACAAAATGAAGAAAAGGGAAGGCAAAAAGAAAAGAAAGAAAAGCCAAAAAGTCAAAAAGAAAGTGAATAGTATAGAAAAATGAAGGGATTCAATGAAAGCAATGATGAAAGGCTTGGAATG
>MU671500.1:35238-66763 GCA_026770625.1 Nicotiana glauca | reverse complement strand
GGGGGGGGGGGGGGACAAGGAGTGCAAAAGTTATAAAAGGTACAAAATAAAGAAAAGGGAAGGCAAAAAGAAAAATAAAGAAAATCCAAAAAGTAAAAAAGAAAGTGATAAGATAGAAAAATGAAGGGATTCAATAAAATCAATAATGAAAGGATTGAAATGATTATAAAGGAGAAATATTATTGTCATGAACAAGAGTGACAATGTGTCTCTCTATCCCCTAAGGAAAAAGTAAATGACTCAAAGAGTCAAGAAAGTGTGAGCCGAAATGAGAAAAAGAAGTTCTTAAGGAAAGATGAAACCTTCATAGATCAATATATCCTATGTTTAACAAAAAGCCTTCACTACATTCCCCCAAAAGCCCTATATGATTTCGGGTTGAGTGAGATTACATTAGTGGCAATTCACATTAAGGGTAAGTTTATAGTACTTAGAGCCGGACTTGTGACATTCACTTGTGAGAGACGAGTGTGCTTCTTCACAATACTTGTTTTGAGTGTTTCAATTCTTAAGTGAGATTTTTCTTATGGGGAGTGGAGGAGAAAAAGTTTGGGTTCCACAACGACCTACGTAGTAGAGCGAGTTTCCTTGATGAGCTAAGTCAACTCTTGATGCTCTTGTGTCGCACTAGCACCATGGTGCTAAAAAGGTTGTGTGTTGTTGATAATGCATTTTTGTGAGGGAAATTGTTAGTCCCAATTGATGCTTAATGAAGTCACCTTAGAATAACTGGAATTTTCTTTTCTTTTATCTTGTAGAGGTGGGAATTACTTTATTTTCTTGAGAACAAGAAAAAGTTTATGTTTGGGGGAGTTGATAACTATGGATTCTAGCCTATCTTATTCTCTCTTTTTCTTAAGTTTTGGATAAAAAGGGTGTAAAAGCATTCCCGAAAACTGACTTATTGTACTTGTTTGCAGGGTTTGGTCAAAATGAGGCAAGAAAGCCATAACCAACTCATGAAGGAGTTAAAGTTGCACAAGTTTCAAGCTGAGATAAAAGCGCTGACCGCGAAGGACAAGAGTGGCCGTGGAAGGTCCAACACTAAAGCGGCCACAATTACGCTGAGAGCAGATTTGAGGTTCAGTGAAGGTGTTTTGGATGCAGACATGGACCGCTGACCGTGATGAAATAGAGAATCCACAGAATACCTGACGCGGCCATGGTGAAAATTCTACTGAGAGCGAGATAGAGAATTAGAGACCTTGCAATATGAGCTCAAATGAAGAGCGCGGTTCGCGAACACTTTATGCGGCCGCGATTAAAGCCAACGTTGGTGCGACAGAGTGTACGCTGTCTGTGAAACTGTTAGAAACTGAGCGTCTATCAGACAATATAGAGAACTAGGTTCTGTATGAGTTTCCACTGAAAATACTGAGGAACCAAACTGTATAGCGATCTGGTCCTACATCAGTTGGTACAGTCCTAACTGTAGAACTAGTATGTAGATGAGACACATGATAAGTTCCCACTGTATAGAGAACCAGATTCTCTAGCAGTTCCTACTGTAAGCAACAGACTCTGTAACCAGTCAGTACAGGGAATTAAGTTCTCTAATTGTTACCATAGTGGCTCGACAGAAAGTAAAGAACACAGAGGATTTTTACGTGGAAAAATCCCACACAAAGGGATCAGAAAACCACGACCTACACCTGTGGGCTTTTAACTTCACTAACTTGTAATCTACCTATTACAAGCCACTCTACAATAATTCTTATTGAAAAGGATTTACTAACTTTTGGTACCTTTACCACAAGCCACTTTGTGACTATCCCAGTAACAAAGGCTTTTTCTAACATGTGTGCTATCACCGCAAGCCACTTTGTAACTCTACGATTACAAAGGCTTTGACTAACTTGTGATGTTTCCAACACAAGCCACTTTGTAACACTACGATTACAAAGGCTTTTGTTTATGACTCAACCTAATCAATGCTTCTTAGAAAGCCGGATATGAGTTACAACAAACAAGAAATAACAAAGACTCAACAACCTAAGGACTTAAAATATCTTCGATCTTGGATCAGGATCTTGAGGTTGAAGCAACTTTGTTCTTCAAAGAGGTTGTTCTTGCACTTGAGAGAGTATTTTTGTTTTTGATTATGCATGCCTTAGATAGAGGGGCCTTGTGCCTTGCACCAGGTTTATATTACAAAAGACATCACCTTAGTGATGTCAATTCACAATGGTGATGTCCAATCTTGGTTAGTGCGTGCCCCTTCTCAATGGGAAGTGATTGCTGCACTGTCTAAAGAACTGTTGCGTGTACAGTTGCAGGAAGTCACTTTCTACAGTTTCTTTCCAGCTGTACTATTGACTTTTCTTCTGTCAGGGGAACACCAAGGTATCGGGTCCCTAATCTGGTTCCTGTGATTCTGAAGGCACACTGCCCAGATTATCTTAAGTCGATCAACTTGAATGATTGTACCAAGCATGATTCAGGTCCTTCATCTGGTTGTCTCATGAAGTAAGGTGTTTTACCTTCCTTGATTATGTTTCTGCATATGTGACATTACATACAATGATGTAAGCAAGGTAGGTAAAGAGCCTTCCACAGAAAGTTGATTGTTTTGCTGTTTTGTGCAATAGCGTGTGCATGCAGCAACTTTCCTACTGGAGAGTTGACTTCATACAGTCTCCTCGGGAACTAGTAGGGACCTATTATCTCAGTTGTTCCTTCCACTCTTCCTCACTTAATTCATTGTTATTAGCTTTAAGTACCCGATTCTTTTCTTTCTTTGGTTCTCTTCTTCCACTGTCTATCTTCCTCTTCATTTCGTAGGTCTTGAGATTTCAAACCAGCTCTTCTATGGTCAGCTCCTGCAAGTCTACTTGCTTTCCCAAGGGCTGGATCCCAACCTATAGCTTTGTGATCTCAAGGTCTTGTTAGTGTGAAACGGGTTCCTTATATTGTTCTGGATGGTAAGTTTGTTAGATCATCAAAACTCAAAGTAAAGTACTTGTTCCCAAGGTACTTGTAACCTATCCATTTCCCCCTTTTTGATGACGGCAAATTTAGAATTGATATTCCCCCTGAGTACCAGATCTCCATATGGTTCTCCCTACGAATCAGCCATATTCTCCATGAAAACCGAACCTAAGGAGCCGATCATAACTGGTTCCTTAAGACTGTTTGGCAAATCATCAAAACTAAAAGTTCCATAGCTTATCAATATTTCCCTTTTTTGATGATGACAAACCCAGAATTAATATTCCTTTTGAGAACCAGATTCCTCACATGTTTCCTGTGGATCAGACCTATTATCATCATTTTATCAGCAATGTTCCCCCTACAAAGTAGAGCGATCTCTTGATAACCAGAGAACCAGATTCCTCATATGTTTCCCTGTATTATACCACTAATACCACCCCCTGCAAAGCAGATCCATCTTTCATGCATGTTGACACCTATATAACTTTCCCCTTTTGGCATCATCGAAAAGAATAACAGAAGTACTACCAAAAAGAAGTTCACCAACATTAACTCAGGCCACTTGGGCAGCACACTATAAACAATAACAAGAACAACAAGTGAATGTCAGTGCCCAAAATAGAGTGATTGCCCATAGTGGAGTAATTATGATAAAAGAACAGTAGCTTCAACAATAAATAATATGACAATTTAAACAACTTAAGTACCAATTTCATCAAATATAGGGATCAAAAAAAGGTAAGAATTCAAGGTAATTTGGAAGGAGTGAAGGACATAGATCATTGGGCAGGAAGAAAAGTAAGGGGATAAGGCTTTGATGAGCTTGTCCAATTGTTCATTTACTCTCCCTTGATCAATGATCATCTGTTTTCTCAATTCCTTCATATGTTTCCTCAATCTTTCATTCTCACCCTTCAACTTAGCATTCTATTCTACCGAGGGTCCTCGAGGACTAGGTTCTCAACCTATCTGAGTATGTTGATCTATCAATCAGCGCACCAAGAATCTCCCCAAGCTTCGTCTCATCAAGAACAGACTCAGTCACATGGACATATAACATCATAGTATCACATAAAACATAGAAGTTCTTACTTCTTCTTCAGAAACATTGGGACTTGTAGGAACAAAGAGGTGATTCAAATTTTTAGAACTCAACAATGTAGAGAGGTTCCTCCATTTTTTAGCACCTTACAGAACCTTTTGAGACTTCAACGTCTTCTCCCTACAAACCTAATGGCTCAACCTTTTGCTTTTGTAAGGAACCAGGTTCCTCACTAACACTACCCTTTCTATCCATGAGCACCATGTCTCCCTCTTCTTCTTCTCAATCTGTTTTACCCTTATCATCTGCTGTATCTTTCTTAACTAGCTTTCCTTTCTCCATTTTTTTTTAAATTCTTTTTCACAAATAGAGATTTTTTTCACTTCATTCTCTCTTCCACAGTCACCACATCAGCAAGTCACACCACTTCATCATCGATTAGCCTACTATTTTCAATCCTTTTTATTGGATCGGAAGTTCGTTTAAACACAGAACTCAAGGAGAAAAAGATCATCATTAAATTGACTTCATGAGAAGGACTTGAGGCATCAGGTCCCTTATTCAGTCCTCATATTTTCCAATTTCTCCATCCTTCAAGACTTCCACAAATCCAACCACAACTTTAGCCTCACGCTTTAGAATATTAAATCTACCATATTCCCTTTCAGTTACACTTCCATCAAAATCTACCAAAGACTTCTTGGGGTTATGATTCTGATGGAGTTAGTTTTTTTTTTGGAAAGTGAGAGAGTTGGATTCAGCTCTGGCATATTTGGAAAGAAGGATTACTTTGAGACAAGGTTGATTCTAGTTTTGAAGAAAAGAATCCATTTTATTTGGGTGTAATATAGAGAATTTCCTTTTTGGGGCAATGGGTCAGTTTAGAAATGGTTTAACATTTTGGACTTCAAAAGTTAGGAGGAGAGGCAGGAGAAAGGAAAAAACAAATTAATGACATGACACTTCAGTAGCTAAAAAGTCATATAAGTAATGAAGAGACTACTAACCTGACTCACACGAACCAGGTTCCTTGACGGTTTTTGAAAATTTTTAGCAAACACTCCTAAAAGTGCAAAGTCACTCTTACTTGTTTTTGTCCTGAAACTGCCATATGTGTATACCTATAACAGTATAGATTTGAGTTAGATGTCACCTAAAAAAACTTTTTAGCACTGTACCTTTCCCTATTAACATAGCCAATCATCGAGGGACCAAGTTCCTCCATGCCATTTTGGAGATTCTACCGCATCTCCTTCATCCTTCTGCTTGACTTGACTCATCAGATCAGTCTTTCCATTTGCAATATCTATAGCTTTACCAGGAGCATTTGTGAATTCTTCATCTTCATCTGCTTGGTTTTGTGACCCTTTTTCCATCATTTTTTAGAACAAAACATTTGCATCCAAAGGCTCTCCGGTAGGTTAACTTGGCTTTTCTCCCATTGAGAAGTTCATAGAGAGACTTCTTAGGGAGGGACCTGATCATGCATTTTTTAATCAAGTAGCAAGCAATGTTGACTACTTCAGCCCGTGAACCAGGTTCTCCATAACCAACTTGTTCAACAAGTAGAAATTCACATGGCCAGTCATCTTCACCAGAATTCAGTATCATCATTAATGACATTTAGGCTTGTTAGATCACCACCATGCTGGGACTTAAATTTAGTAGTGTAGACATTCTTGTTTCTTTTGGCCAAAAACACCACCTCTCTAGTCACAAGATTTGTGACTGTGCATATCTTGTTCAAGAATTCCACTTTATTTCCCTTGTCATATTTATGAGAAACACTTAAAAGACTTTACTTCAGGCCATTGATAGAGTACATATTTTCAGTTGAGTGAGTGAGTGACATCCCAATCCTTTCTGCTCCTAGAGTGTACCCCTTTTAGCTATTTCCGAAGGGTGCACTCCGTCCTTGCAGGGCCTTAAGTGAAAGGAGATCATTTGTACTTCCAGTCATACGCTCTGATCAGTCGCTATCCGTGTACCATTGTAGGATGCTCCCTTTCACTATTCCCTGCACAAGAAAATCATGAGTTAGACTTAGGAACCCAAATGAGTTTGGGTCCCTTATTATGATAGAATGGGTGGATCAGAATTCTTTTTTCCCATGCAGGCAGCACATATTTTCTTTTTTGGGAACCAGGTTCCTCATTAATATGCCTCTTTTCAAAAAAAACTTTATTTTTCTGCAACGATTGAATTTTTACTTTACAGAAGTCTTTGTAATAAGAAAATGGGTGAATGAGGGCTCTTTTGGTCCAAGCAGGCATTATACAATTTTTATGTGAAGGACCAAGTTTCGTAGCAGCAGTTACCTTTTCAGCAAAAACTTTATTTTTCTGTTGGGACTGAATTCTGACCTTACAATTTTCTTTAAAGTGCTAATGTTGCCACATGAGTTTAAAGCCAATTGTCAGGTACAGTAACGTACTTGCTATGAGGGTTGTAGGGAGTCTTTTCCCTTTGGAACTCGATTCCCTGCTTGTTTGCCCTATTGTTTGTGTACAAGGCAGTGATAGCATCAAAGGACCAGGTCCACTTGAGTGATTTTTCAAGATCACTTTTCACTCTACCTAGTTCTTCTTGAAGATGTTTGTTTTTCTAAAGCTCAGCACACAAACTGAACTTCACTGAATTTAAATCACTTTCAAGCTTAATGTATGATTTACTAGAAACTTCCTTTCCCTTTTGAGTGTTTCCAGGCCTATTTTCCCTTTTTAGTTCCTCAATTGTTTTCTTTAGGTCTATACCCACAACTGATAGGTCATTTATCTCATGCTCAATGTTAACAACTTTCTCAGTGAAAACCTCTTTCTCCTTTCTAACACACTCAATGGTATCCTTTAGATTGACCACAACAACTACTAGATTATCTCTCTCATGTCCTACGGTTGCAATTTTTTCAGTTAAGGCATCTTTTTCTTTCTTTAGACTCTCATTGGTTTCTTCTAAGTTTACAACCCGAACTTCTAGATCTTCTCTCGATTGTTCTGCTTCCCCCAGTTCCATAGTTAAGTCATCTTTATCATTTACAAGACTATGATATGCATCAATTAAAGTATTATCCAAAGCCATAAGTTTTCTTGAACAATAATACTTTAGATTTCTTTGAACATCAAAGAAGTTTACCTCATCATCATCTTCTTCTTCATCCTCATCAGATTTTGTCATCAATGCAAATATGGACTCATATTTATCATCCTTAGATTCATAAGAGGAATCTCCCCGGGCAACCAGAGCTTGCTTTACAACATTGTCAGCGACATCTCTTCTCTTGAACTTTCTGTCGGGAACCAGGTTCCTCTTACCCACCTTTTCACCATTGTGTTTGTAATGGACCTGATTGTGGAGAGGACAGCCTTTGATAAAATATCTTTTTTTTTTGCACTTTTGACGACAATTTAATCCTTTAGTGTTTTTTCTAGAGCTACCTTTCTTGAAAATGCCTCCATTTCTACTAACCATTTTCTAAAATCTTGGTGGAATGTAGGTTGATCGACCTTCCTTAAAGTCTGGTAGAGCATCCATGTATATCATTTCTTGATGTTAACCTTTTAGAAAAAAATTGCTCTAATACCAATTGTTAGAAACTAAGCGTCCACCAGACTGTATAAAGAACCGGGTTCTCTATGAGTTTCCACTGAAAATACTAAGGAACCAAACTGTATAGCGATTTGGTCCTATATCAGTTGGTACAGTGCTAACTACGAGACCAATATGTAGATGATACACAGGATAAGTTCCCATTGTATAGAGAACCAGATTCTCTAGCAGTTTCTACTATAAGCAACAGATTATGCAACCAGTCAGTACAGGGAATCGGGTTCTATAATTGTTACCACAGTGGCTCGGCAGAAAGTAAATAACACAGAGGATTTTTATGCGGAAAAATCCCACACAAGGGGATCAAAAAACCATGACCTAACCTGTAGGCTTTTAACTTCACTAACTTGTAACCTATTACAAGTCACTCTACAATAATTCCTATTGCAAAAGAATTACTAACTTGTGGTACCTTTACCACAAGCCACTTTGTGACTATCCTAGTTACAAAGACTTTTTCTAACTTGTTCTGCTATCACCACAAGCCACTTTATAACTCTATGATTACAAAGGCTTTGACTAACTTGTGATGTTTCCACCACAAGCCACTTTGTAGCACTACGGTTACAAAGGCTTTTGTTTATGACTCAACCTAACCAACGCTTCTTAGAAAGCCTGATAGGAGTTATAATGAAGAAAAAATAACAAAGACTCAACAACCTAAGGACTTAAAATATATTTGATCTTGGATAAAGTCCTTTAGGTTGAAGCAGTTTGTTCTTGAGAGAGGTTGTTCTTTCACTTGAGAGAGTATTTCCATTTTTGATTTTACAAGTCTTAGAGATAGAGGCCTTGTGTCTTGCACCAGGTTTATATTACAAAAGACATCACCTTAGTGATGTCAATTCACAATGGTGATGTCTAATCTTATTAGTACATTCCCCTTCTTAATAGGAAGTGATTGTTGCACTGTCTACAAAACTGTTGCGTGTACAGTTGCAGGCAGTCACTTTCTGCAGTTTCTTTCCAGCTGTACTGTTGAAGTAAGGTGTTTTACCTTCCTTGATTGTGTTTCTGCATGTGTGACATTACTTACAATGATGTATGCAATGAAGGTAAAGAGTCTTATACAGAAATTTGACTGTTGTGTTGTTTTGTGCAGTAGCGTGTGTAGGCAGCAACTTTCCTGCTAGAGAGTTCACTTCATACAGTCTCCTCAGGAACTAGTACGAACCTGTTATCTCAGTTGTTCCTTCCGCTCTTCCTCACTTGAGTCATTGTTATCAGCTTTGAGTACCAGATTCTTTTATTTCTTTGGTTCTCTTCTTCCACTGTCTATCTTCCTCTTCATCTCATAGGTCTTCAGATTTCCTACCAGCTCTTCTATGGTCAGCTCCTGCAAGTCTCTTTGCTTTCCCAAAGGCTGGATCCCAACCTAGAACTTTGTGATCTCAAGGTCTTGTACGTGTGAAACAGGTTCCTTATCTGGTTCTGGATGGTAAGTTTGTTAGATCATCAAAATACAAAGTAAAATACTTGTGCCCAAGGTACTTGTAACCTATCAATTTCCCTCTTTTTGTTAAAGGCAAACTTAGAATTGATATTCCCCCTAAGAACTAGATCTCCATATGGTTCCCACTACGAATCAGCCATATTCTCTATGAAAATCGAACCTAAGGAGCCGATCACAACGGGTTCCTCAAGACTGTTTGGCAAATCATCAAAACTCAAAGTTCCATTACTTATCAATAGAAACCTAGCACAGTCCCAATCTAAAATTGAAGAAATATGATCCACGCTTGCTTTTGCACGAACAAAAGTTCATGCCCTGAGGCGTCCAGTATTTCGCTAACAGCGATACCTCCGTAGGAGTATTTTTGTCCAATAATTTCAGTTGTGTATAAATAGATCTTTTTTACATTTTTGGTCATCTTTTGTATCAGGGAGCTCGTGAATAGCCGTACTTTACCTTTTCAGCTATTATTCTTAGATTTTATTCTTCTAATCAACTTTTATGGCTTATATTTCATCTCCATCTTTGATTTTTACCTTGATTATGAGTAGCTAAACACATTATCTAGGGTTGTTACCCAACCCTAGAGTGGGTGTTTAATGGGTCTTCTCTTTTAGGGCTTAATTGTTTATGAGTTAGTGATATTTAACTTGATTCATGCTTTAATTGTAGAATTGGTGGTTGCAAACACTAATTCGTGCCTTTATGACTTAGACTCTTCTTGAGAAAGAGGGACTAAGTCTAGGAAAATTAGGCTAACACGGAATTAGGGTGAATTCAAGAGATTCATAGCCCCAATAAAAGGGTTAAACCTAGAGATAATAATACCCGACTTGAGCCAATTTTACTTGTATTGTTTGAACACCAAATTTGGCTTGAGAAAGCCAATTAGGAAAAAGTCACCCAAACGACCGAGAGATATAAAGTGAGTAGCTTTGTGTAAAGGTTATATCACGAGCCCAAATATAACAAGCTTGTACTAAATTTTAGACCCCATTAGATACTTACGTAGGTGTAAGTCACTTCCCTAGTGCTTTTTATCAATTGAGAAAACTCTTACAAAAATATTGTACTTAGTTTATTTTCAGTAATCAATAGCATTAAAATTACAATTGAAACAAATCCAAGCATGGTTAGAAGTGCAATTAAAAGTAACACGCATAGCTAGATTATATAGAAACCCAACTCCAAACCCATATTAACTCCTTGTGGAAATCGATCCCGACCCTTCAGGTAAATGTTGCATCGACCACTCCTTGCCATTATATAGTGATGTAGGGTTTGGAGTCGATCAGTGATTTTCCATGTAAAAATTGCTATGTTTACTTTACTTAACGTTTAAGGAACGCAACAAATAACTAAGTTCTTTAGTAATGCATATGGGAGCTCAAACTAACAAAATAATTATACTAGATAATGCTATATGTTTTGGTATAACTATATATATTATACTGATTTAAATCATTAACATATATGTTTACTTTATATTTTATATTTTAATTAAACAAAATAAAAAGGAAGCCTTTATTACTATACATATCAGTCACTGGTTTAATAGTAAAACTCCCTTATGATAAATATTTAATTTTATTTTTCTTCTTAAAATAATTAAAGACCTCGGTACTATCCTTTTTTGATAATTTCACACTCAAAAATAGTTTTTAGAAAGATTGGCCAAACACTATTTGTTTACTAATTGTTGCAAAAGTACTTCTTAATGAATTGGCCAAACACAAATTTTTTTACCAAAAGTACTCTTAGATAAAGCACTTTTGAAAAAAAAAATTCAAAATAAGTAGTTTTTGGCAGCTTGCCCAAACGAGCTCTTAGTGGTGGCAAAATGAATAAAATAAATTTATCCATTCATATTATCCACTAAAAATAAGTTGGATAATGAAATTTTTAAAAATAGTTCAAATATGTATAAGATCCATATTATTCATTTAAAAAGTAGATAATCAATGGGTATAACTTTTATATTGGCAATGACTCGAATTGGGGGTTTTTCAAGTTTGGGAGACTAGAAATTCTCTAATGAAATGATCATATTAAAGAATTCATGAATATATATCCATATTGTCCATCGATTAACCATTTTCTATCCATCTTAAATATGGGTCAGATCAGATATTTTATCTGTTTTTCTATTAGCCCTTTTGGATCTACCCGTATCGTCGCATAAATGCCCTTTATTCACCAGAATTTCCTTTTGTCTGTAATTCCATCCTATTTATATTTCAGATGGTCAAATGAGAGAACAAGAGCGACCAATAAATACCTCAACAATAATTTCTCAAAGAAGTCAAGCTTGCCAATGAGCACCATTACTTCGATAAGACATTCACTTCCACAATTTCTTGGGGATAAAGTACTTATTGTGAACAATCACCTTTCTAAGGAACAAGCTTTTGAGTCACAATATTGTATATCGTATGCAAAACGAACTTTCTAGTAATGAAGCTGATGTAAATTTGTAGTTGTTATTTTGTACTTCAATACCACACAAGAGGGGTGTGATTTGTGTGGTGTCCAATTTTTGCTTAAACTGATTATGGAAGGACCTGGTTCTTAAAAGTGTTCCTTAACCTACTATTGCAGAAAGAGCAAATAGGGAAAGTAAAGAACACAAGTATTTTACGTGGAAAATACTTGGCTCAAAAGGTGAAAAAATCACTACCTAATTTCCAGTAGAATTTTCCCAAACTCTCCACTAAAATCACTGGGTAAAAAACTGCATTTACAAAAACTCTTTTGTAAACCAGGACTAACTTTAATCTCGTTATAGCACACAACCTCTAACTGTTGCGACAACTTCAAGTTAACTCTAACTTGAATACTCTGAGTACCTATTATAATTGCCTCTAGATAAATCTGAAAGGTACAATATGAAAATACCTACTACAACTGAACTAGAATAAAAGAAACACACTTGGAACTGGTTCTTCTATCTGGTTCATGTAGCTTTAGTTTTGCACACTTGAATCACACACGGACTGCTTGCAAAAAGCCTTACTATTTATCTCAATTCATGTTTAACTTTTGCGTTTGTGCATTACCTATGAAAGAGAACAACACTGATATTTATGGAGTTAGTAAGTAAAGACTAACTAGAATTCTGATGCTACTCTTCCTTGGTGAAGAGTTCTAAATGATCTTAACCTCTAACTCCTACCCTTTCTTGAACAGTGTTATCGTTGAGTAAGGAGTCTTTCTTCTTATCAATTATGCAACCTTTTCAATTAGGAGATATCAAATATACCAAGTTAAGCTTATCTACTTCACGTGCATCCTACATGCTCGAATCTACCCATTTCTTTGCACTCAAGGGATAAACCTTGAGGGATAGACCTGGTTCATGCCTGATCTTCCTTTGTGAATCTTCAAAATAAACCTTTACTTGGGCCAACAAATTCTCCCTTTTTGATGATGACAAACTCTGTGCTTTTTCATAAGCTTATGCCCTGTTTCAACTTAGATCAATATCAATATAATGTTAGAAAAACATTCCTTCCCCCCCCCCCTTTTGGCATCATCGAATAGTTGCATAAAAACATGTGAGATAATCAGATTTTAAACTTACTCATGGCCACTGGGGCTATTTCAAAGGCAAACATGGGGTAATCATCATAGATCAAGCTAAACATTTCAACCATCAAAGAAATATAAACAAACAGTTTGAGAAAAAATAGTGAATTTCATTGATGATTGATAAGATTCTACCAAAAAGCATAAGAAGAAATAAAAATACTAAAAACATAAGCAATAAAAAAACAAAAAGTCCCGAATTCGGTTACTGGTGGATCTACACTAAGCTAGGAGACTTAAGCGTTGGAAGAACTAGGGACTTGGTTTTTGGCTTGGAGGAGTTTCAACATATCTTTAAAAATGCCATCATTTTTCTCTTTTTCTCTTGCCAGCTCAGTTCTGAGAGCATCTCTCTCAGCCTCCACCTCAGCGAATGTTTTCTTCAGCTGCTCAATCTCAGCATCGTGTGCCCTCCTCCCACTTCTTCATAGGTACCTTGAAATGTTCAAGCACAAGTTGTGATAATAAAGCCATAGGGAATGGAATGAGTCATGGAGGTATTTATAAACCTATTAGTAGGTCCTCAAGGGATTCCTGTTCAGATGAAACAGGTTCGTCTATATTTTTCCCAAGTTTAACCAACCCCTTAGCAGCTTCGCCAGACCCACTTCCCCCTATTTTTCTTACACTCTCTTCTATTTCAGTAGATTCCTCTCCCCAAAAAACCATTGCACCAATTTCTTTTGTTAAAAGAAAGGAGTGGGTGTAGAATCAACCATTCTTTTACCCTTTTCCCTCACATCACTCCTAGAATCATTGCTCTTTTTTTCTTTTCCCTTTTTATTTTTACCACCAACTTCTCCAGATTTTGTAGTCTTAACACCTGCTATAGACCCTACCAGTACAAATCTATTCTCCAAATTTGCAGCAATTTTAGAAATTTTCTCAGGAGTATCTTTAGGAACAGAAGATGCCTGTTCAATTTTGGAGAACCACCTTCTTCCCCCTCAGTAGCAAACTTAACTGAATCTTCAAATTTTTAGGATTCTTCTTCCTTGCCTGCTAACAATTGTTTGTTTATTTTCTCGATCTGCTCTCCTCTAGCGACAATCTTACGATCCATCTATTTTTACTCTACTTTTTTAGAGATTGGTGTGGTTAAAGGAGTGGTAGAAGGTGTGGAAGTGGTTTCTTGTGGTGGTGATGAAGGATTTTTAGGAGTGTTAACCATTTTTGTGTTTGGGAGATGAAAAAGAATACTTGTGATGGATAAATCCAAAAGAGTTTGGAATTGGGTAGGAATCTGCTCATGATCCAAATATTATTATTTCAGATTATGCAGAGTGTAAAAAACATACCTATTTATCTTGATGAACCAGGTTCTTCACTGAAAATTCTCTCGTGTAAGTGTAAATTTGCCAAAATAGAGAAAATATCATTAAAGATTAATGAGTCACTTTAACACATGGCACAAGAGTATACTATTAAAAGTATGAGACTGAGCAAGATTTAATCTACTTATAAAACATTTACAGACTTTCTAACCAAAAAAATTGTTTTTTTCGTTTAACTTTGAACTGGTCCTTTTAGGTTATCTTAATCATCCCTAATTATAACTTGTTCCTCTCAAAGTGATCTCTACTTAAGGCTTTTGTAAAGATGTTAGCAATTTGCTTATCAGTAGCACAAAACTCCAAAGTGATCAAGCCTTGCCTAACATTTATGTGCTTAGTTCTCTTATGATGAATCGGGCTCTTTGTCATACTAGTGGCACTAGTGTTAACACAAAAAAAATAGGGATGCAACCAACATCAATTCTAAAATCTATTAATTGTTGTTTGATCCACAACAATTGAGCACAACATTAAGCAGCAGCAACATACTCAGCTTCAGTAGTAGATAAGGCCACTGAATTTTGCTTTTTAGTAGCCCATGACACAAGACATGAACCAAGAAAGTGTGCCATACCTGAGGTGCTCTTCCTGTCTACAAGGAAACATGCATAACCAGCGTCAACATATCCTACTAGGTTAAAATTACTAACTTTTGGACACCAAAGGCAAAGGTCAGTGGTGCCTTTCAAGTATCTCAATATTCTCTTGACAACAGTCAAGTGGGACTCCTTTGGATTTTCTTGAAATCGAGCAGAAAGACCTACATTAAAAACAATTTCAAGTCTGTTAGCAATAAGATACAAAACTTAACCAATCATTCCCCTATACAACTTTTGATCAACAGATGAATCAAGTTTATCTGTATCCAATTTTGTGTCTATTGCAATAGGACTATCGATTTTCTTTGATTCTTCCATTTTAAACATTTTAAGCAACTCTTTTACATATTTTTGCTGATGGATCATAGTTCTATTTGAGTTTTGTTTAATTTGTAAGCCTAAAAATAAATTAAGCTCACCCATCATACTCATTTCAAATTCACTCCCCATTAGTTTAGCAAATTCCTTACTTAGTTTGTTAATAGTTGCTCCAAAGATTACGTCATCAACATATATTTGTACTACTAGAAGGTCTTTACCTTTTTCCTTCAAGAATAAAGTGTTATCAATTTTACCTTTCTTCCAGCCATGTTCAAGCAGAAATTTTGATAATCTTTCATACCATGCTCTAGGCACCTGCTTAAGCCCAGAGAGTGCCTTGTCAAATTTTTACACATGATCAGGACACTCCTTGCTTTCAAACCCTAGAGGTTGCCTGACAAACACTTCTTCCTTTAAATAGTCATTGAGGAAGGCACTCTTGACGTCCACCTGGAGAAGAGTAAATTCCATGTAAACAACAAAGGCTATGAGGAGTCTTATTGCTTCCAACCTTGCAACTGGAGCATAGGTCTCATCATAGTCTATGCCCTCCTCTTGGCTATATCCATGAACCACCAAACTTTCCTTGCTCCTTGTAACAATTTTATCTTCATCAAGTTTATTTCTGAAGACCTATTTTGTGCTAATTACTGATATGTCCTTGGGTCTTGGAACCAGGTGCCAAACTTGGCTTCTTTCAAACTAGTTGAGTTCATCTTGTATTGTATTTAACCAGTATGCATCCTACAAAGTATCAGCAACATTTTTTGGTTCAATAAGAGATAAGAAAGCATCAAAAGCACAAAGATTATTTAATGAGGATCTAGTTTTAATTCCAGAGGATGGATCAATAATTATGTTCTCAATAGGATGAGAACTTGGGCACTTGTAAGGTTTCACAACCAGCTAGTTTCCTCTTAACGTTTCTCCAATGTTTTGTTGCTGAGGAATAGGCTCATGGACAGGTTCCACTGAGGTATTAGATTCAGTTCCTCTTAGTGCAGTTCCCCCAGGTTCCCCTGGATAGAAGAACCTGTTCTTTCTTCTGGTGCAACTTCAACCTGATCTGTGATTTCATTTAAATTTCTTACCAGCCTAATTGCTTTATTCTCATGTTCCTTTCTCTCAGAAAGAATGTTAGTTTCATCAAAAAACATATGTACACTTTCTTTTATACCCATAGTTCTTTTGTTGTATACTTTATAAGCTTTACTGTGTGAAGAATATCCCTAGAATACTCCCTCATCGCTTCTGGGATCAAACTTACCTAGGGAGTCTTTTCCATTATTGTGCACAAAGCACTTTATCCAAATGCCCTAAGATGGGATATATTTAGTTTTCTCCCTTTAAGTAACTCATATGGAGTATTCTCTATAAGAGGTCTAGTCATGTACCTACTGATGATGTAGCATGCAATATTTACAGCTTCTGCCCAGAAACTATGGGTCAGTCTACTAGAAAGAAGCATAGTCCTAGACATATCTTCAAGTGTCCTATTCTTTCTTTCAACTACTTCATTTTTTTATGGAATCCTAGGGGCAAAAAAATTATGATCTATTTCATGCACATCACAAAATTCAGCAAACTTAGCATTTTCAAATTCAGATCTATGATAAGACCTAATTGATACAAGTTGATTACCTAGTTGTTTTTGAGTTTTTCTAACAAAAGAAGTGATGGGTTTACAATAACTTAGATTTATGTTTTGATGATCTAATAAACTTACTGTCAAAGAACCAGATAAGGGACCTGACACACTTGGTACACAGTTCAATCAATGGACTCAAGCTAAGTTAAGTTGATATGGCTTCAGAAGATAAGGAATCAGCTCAAGGACCTGATCCCTTTAGGTTTCCTTGACAGCAGTACAAAGGCAAATGTCTACAACTGGAAAATGATTGCCTGTTGTACTATTTGCACTGTAAACGCAAATAGTGCAGCACAGTACAACAGTCACTCCCCTTTAACCAACCAAGTGATTACATCATTCAAGTGATGTCATCCAAGTATTATTAACAAAGAGCATTACAACAAAACATCACTTGAACACTTTGAGAATTCATTCAAGCACTCCAACCATTCATCTGTCAAGCATTCAATTCTCAAGTGCATCAAGAACAAAAAATAACACTATTACGGACCAGTTCCTACAGCAAGTCTCTTGTATGTACTTAGTTGAGTTGTAACTTTGTAATTGTTCTTCATTGTAATTCCTACTTTACTTATCTAGAAGATTTATTTAGGAACCTCTTGTAAACCATAAACCATCAGTGTTTGTGTCGTGACTAGAGTTAGTCATGAGTTGAAGTCTTTGTAATAGACGTATTGCAAAGTGGCTTGTAATAGATGTATTACAAGTTAGGGAGGAATTAAGAGTTTAATTCCTAGATTTGATAGGTTTTAATCTAAAGATTTCTCATAGTGAAGTTGAAATACTACCAGTGTAGGTCGTGGGTTTTTATCCCCTTGAGCAGGGATTTTTCATGTAAAAGTTCTCTGTTCCATTTACTTACTGTTGCATTAGTGTTATCTGTGGAAAACTATATAGGAACTGGTCTCTCTATAGTTTAGTGGACTCGTATCCTTTATCAATTGGTATCAGAGCAGGTTCTTTCTATCAGGTTAATACCTAGAAAGGATTCTCATGGCTGCTCCACCAAATTTTGAAGAGGTTCAGTCTACCTACAGACCACCCGGGTTTAATGAGAAATACTATGGGTAGTGGAAGATAAGAATGCATGATTTCATCATGGTTGAAGATTTTGAGTTGTGGGATGTTATTTGTGATGGGCCTTATGTGCCAACAAAGAAGGTCGAAGACCCTCCAGTGACAATGTCAAAAACTAGGAAAGAATACAACGATACAGATAGAAAAGTTGTGGAGAAAAACTTTCGTGCCAAGAAAATTTTGGTGTGTGGCATTGGACCTGATGAATACAACAGGATCTCAGTATGTCAATCCACCAAGGAAATATGGGAAGCTTTACAATCAGCACACGAGGAAACCACTCAAGTAAAGCAATCTAAGATTTATTTGTTTACAACCGAGTATGAGCTCTTCGGAATGAGGGATGATGAATTCATTTAAGATATGCACAAAAGATTTACGTCTATCATAAATAAGCTACACTCGCTTGGTGAAATCATTCCTAGGAACAAGCTCGTGAGAAAAATTCTCAGTGTTTTGACCAGTTCATGGGAGAGTAAAGTGAATGTCGTTATTGAAGCAAAGGATCTGCAGGCCCTAACTATAGATGAGCTAGTTGGAAATCTAAAAGTCTATGAAATGAAGAAGAAGAAGGACATTGAAAGAAGATAACCAAAGAAGGAAAAGAACCTGGTACTCAAAGCTGAAAGCAATGACTCAAGTGAGGAGGATAGTGATATGGCTTACTTAACCAGAAGGTTTTAGAAGATGGTCCGAAGGAATGGAGGCAAACCAACGAGAGGCAGTTCTAGCAAACCAAAGAATTATGACCTCTGTCATAAATGTGGTAAACCAGGGCATTTCACCAAGGATTTACCTCTCCTGAAGCAAGAACACTTCAAGTCAACTCTAATAAAGCAGCCAAGAGGAACCCGGTTCCTGATAAACTCTTCAAAAGAATGAAAGTCGATGACACTGTTGTGAAGAAAGCTCTTGCAACATGGGGAGATTCCTTCATTGAGTCTGAAGAAGAAAATGATGCAAGTGACAGTTCTATGATGGCCATTGAAATCGAAGCAAATAAATATGATTCAATATTTGCTTTGATGGCTCAGTCAAACAATGATGAAGATGATGACAATAATAAGGTAAATTTTAGGGATGTTCAGAGAAATTTGAAATCCTACTCCCCTAAGAAACTCATGTCATTAGAAAATATATTAATTAATGTCTGTCATAGTCTTGTAGATGATAAGGATGACTTAACCATAGAGTTAGGAGATGCTAAACAAACTGGAGATGATCTGGTAGTTTGTGTGGTTGATCTGAAAGAAACTATAAGTAATATGGAAAATGAAAAGAGGTTCTAACTGAAAAAGTTGCTAGTGTAGAACATGAAAGAGACGATTTGATGGTAGTAGTTGTTGATTTAAAAAAACCATTGAAATTTTCAGTAAAGCAAATAATGACTTAGTGGAGAAAGTTCATACCTTAGAGCAAGAAAGAGATGACCTCTTAGTTTTGATTATAGACTTGAAGGAAACAATAAAGGAACTCAAAGCAGAATGTAGGCCTGGAAATTTTGAGAAAGGAAAAGAAGTTGCTAGTGAAGCACACATTAGGCTTGAAAATGAGTTAAATGTTGTAAAAACTAGTCTACGTGCTAAACTTGAGAAAAATAGACAACTTCAAGAAGAATTGGAAATAGTGAAAATGATCTTGAGAAGTCTCGTAAGCAGAACTGGTCCTCAGATGCTATTACTGTGTGTATGTTAATAATGGGAGAAATAGGTAGGGAATAGGGTTTCAAAGGGAGAGACCTCCTTATAACCCTCATAGCAAGTATGTTACTGTACCTGACAATTGGCTCTGTACCCACTGTGGGAACAATGGGCATTTCAAAGAAAATTTCCAAGTCAAGGTTCAGTCTCTTAAGAAAAACAAAGTTTTTGCTGAGAGAGTAACTATTGAAAAAAGGACCAGGTGCGACCCATAAAAAGCGCATGTTGCCTGCATGGACTAGAAGAGCACTTATTCATCCTCTTATTAAGTACAAGGGACCCAAACTTATTTGGGTTCCTAAATCTAACCCGTGATCTCTTTGTGCATGGAACAGTCAAAGGAAGTAGTCAACAATGGTTCATGGATAATGGATGCTCAAAGCATATGACTAGGAATATCAGAGACTTTCTTTCACTAAAAACACTGCAAGGAGGGAGTGTATCCTTTAGTAATGGGAAAAAAGGGTACATTCTTGGAGTTAGAAAGATTGGGAAATCACTCACTCACTCAATTGGGAATGTGTACTATGTCAATGGTCTTAAGTAAAATCTCTTGAATGTTTCTCAAATATGTGATAAAGGAAATAAAGTGGAGTTCTTGTCAAAGATATATTCAGTTACAAATCTAGTAACGGGTGAAGTGGTATTGGTGGCAAAAAGATACAAGAATATCTACGCTACTGATTTTGAGTCTCTACAAAGTTGTGATCTGAGTTACTTGAAAGTAGTTGATGATGATGTTGAACTGTGGCAGAGAAGACTAGGGCATGAAAGCTTCTCTATACTGAATAAGCTAGTTCAGAAAGACCTGGTGCATAGTCTGCCCAAGTCAAAGTTCATGGAGCACAAAGTTTGTGATGCCTGCGCCAGAGGGAATCATATGAAATCCTCATTTAGCCAAAGAAGGATGACAACAACTCAAAACCACTTGATCTCCTTCATATGGATCTATGTGGTCCTATGAGAGTGCAAAGTAAGGGGAAAAGATACATTTTTGTGATAGTGGATGACTATTCCAGATTCACTTGGACCCTATTCCTTAGAAAAAAAGATGAGACTTGAAGTTTTTGTAGTCTTTGTGAAGAAAATTCAAGTGAAAATGGAATCAAAAGTCGCATGCATTAGATCAGATCATGGAACAGAATTTGACAATGCTAAGTTGATGATTTCTGCAACGAAAATGGCAAAATTCAAGTGAAAATGGATCAAAAGTCGCATGCATTAGATCAGATCATGGAACAAAATTTGACAATGATAAGTTTGATGATTTCTGCAACGAAAATGGCATTACCTATAACTTCTCAGCCCCTAGAACTCCACAACAAAATGGAGTTGTAGAAAGGAAGAATAGAACCCTTGAAGAAATGGCAAGAACAATGTTGATCGATAGTGGGATTGCTAAGAACTTCTGGGCTGAAGCTATCAACACTGCCTGCTACTTGGTGAATAGTGCATGATCAGGTCTCTTTTGAACAAAACTCCCTGTGAGTTGCTGAATGGAAGGAAGTCCAAGCTGACTCACTTAAGAACATTTGGGTACAAATGTTATGTTCTAAACAACGGAAAGGATCAACTTGGAAACTTTGATGCCAAGATTGATGAAGGAATCTTCTTGGGATATTCTTCTCAAAGAAAAGCGTAAAAGGTAAACAATAAGCTGACTCAGTATGTAGAGGAAAATGTACATGTAATCTTTGATGAGTCCCATCCCTCTTGTGAGAAAACAACCAGGGTGATCAAGATGGAGAGCCTCTGCTAGTTCTAGGTGAGGTTATTGATATAGTAAATGAAAAGTAGATATGATGAGTCAAGTAAAGGAGACAAGTGAAGACAATGTTGTCTCTTCCTCATCAGCCGGAGAAGAACCAGGTACCACTATCACAACCACTGAAGCTGAAGAAAGAGTGGTTGATGCAGTTCAAAGTACTCCACAGGTAGTTGAAAGAAGGATACAAGGGAACCATTCAGATTTACCTAGCTCCTCTACAAATAAAGCTCAAGTGCCGAACTGGAAACACAAAAGCTCACATCCTATTGACAACATAATTACCCTTCTGGATTTAGAAGTGCAAACCGGATCAAAATCTAGAAATTCACTTGACTTCTCGATCTTTCTTTCCCAAATGGAGCCTAAAAATATTAAAGAATGCTTAAAAGATGCAGACTGGATCACAGCCATACATGATGAGCTGCATCAATTCGAAAGGAACAAAGTGTGGAACCTGGTACCTGGACCCTCAGATCGTGCTGTCATGGGAACTAGGTGGGTATTCAGGAACAATCTTGATGAACATGGGAATACTACAAGTCAAGGTTAGTTATCCAGGGTTACAATCAGGAGGAAGGAATTGATTATGATGAGACTTTTTCTCCGGTTGCTCGCATGGAAGCTATTAGAATACTCATTGCCTTTGCATCACATATGGAATTCACTTTGTTCCAAATGGATGTCAAAAGTGCATTTTGAATGGTTTCCTTAAAAAAGAAGTTTATATAAAGCAACCTCCAGGTTTTGAATGTCATGAACAACCCGATCATGTGTTCAAATTGGATAAGGAACTATATGGGTTGAAGCAGCTCAAGCTTGGTATGAAACACTGTCAAAGTTTTGCTTAGAAAATGGCTTTACAAGAGAAAAAATTAACATCACTTTATTTATGAATAAACGAGTGAGGAGTCTTCTCATTATTCAGGTATACGTCGATGATATTATTTTTGGGGCGACAACTGATTCACTATGTGGGGAATTTTCCAAACTCATGGGAAGTGAGTTTGAGATGAGCATGATGGATGAGTTGTATTTCTTCTTGGGTCTTCAAGTGTAGCACTCCACAAAGGGAACATGTATCAGTCAGTAGAAATACATCAGGGATCTTCTGAAGAGCTTTAATATGGAAGCATCAAAAGTGATTGACACTCCCATTGCCACAACTACTCGACTAGAAATGGATGAATTTGACTCTCCTGTAAATCAAACCATGTATAGAGGCATTATTGGGTCTCTTCTCTATCTCACTGCCAGCAGGCCAGATATTGTCTTTAGTGTGGGACTATGTGCAAGGTTTCAGTCAAATCCCAAGGAATCTCATTTGAAGGCTGCCAAGAGAATTTTGAGATATCTTAAGGGAACTCAGGAATTGGTCCTGTACTACCCTTCATGTGATAATTTTAATTCGATTGGGTATGCTGATGCTGACTATGTAGGTTATCTTGTAGACAAGAAAAGCACATCTGGAATGGCTCACTTTCTAGGATCATGCCTCATTTCTTGGGGAATAAGGAAGCAGAATTCAGTTTCTCTCTCCACAGCTAAAGCAGAATATGTTGATGCAACCTCTTGCGGTGCTCAAATCCTATGGATCAAATAGCAATTGGAAGATTTTGGTATGTAAATTGATTGTATGCCTCTTCTATGTGATAGCACAAGTGCACTCAATATGGCCAAGAACCCGGTTCAACATAAACGAATCAAGCACATTTATATGAGACATCACTTTCTCAGAGACAATATAGATAAGGGGTCTATCTGCATGAACTTTTATAGTAAAGAAGACCAAATTGTAGATATCTTCCCTGAAGCACTGAGCAGAGAACATTTTGAGAGAAACGGGCTGGAATTGGGGCTAATAAATCCTAATTGAGAACCGGATTCCTACCTTATGGCTATGAAAGTCACATTCAAATAAAATGAGCTAAAGTCTTTTCCGGCCAAATCTAACTCACTTTAACACGGTTGTAGGTAGACACGCATGATGATTATAGAAGATGCAAAAACAATGCATGAGCAGTAAAAGAGGGTGGAGAATTTTTGAAAGATCGATCAATAACCTGGTTCTTGTACCATATGTTAGTAGTCTCCTGATTTTCTCATACATATCTCAAAAAGAAAAAAAAGTTAAATGCCATATCATCAACCTTTTTAGACCCTATATGTCACGTGTTTTCATTCAAATCCCTTCACTTTCCCCTGAAACGTTGCATCTTCACAAAAATTTACCGTTGTTTCAAAACTGGTTTCTCTCTCCCTCATAATTGCCTTCTCCTTCATTAAAACCCTCTCATCTCCAAACCTTGAACGATTATCTTTATTTTTCTCAGCCTCTCCAGAACTTTCAAAATTGATCATCTGCCATGGCTGAAAATCAAACAACCCTTCCCTCATTTCCTGAGAAAACCCTCGACTCCTCTACTCCTAGTGAAACACCTCTCATCATTCCCCTTTCCAAAGCACCTAAACCTAATTCTCCTTTACCCTCTATCTCTCTCACTACTCCCTCAGACTCTTCTCTCCCTCTAAGTGTTGAGAACTCAAAAACCCCCAAACTCGATAGTTTCTCGTCTCTATCACCTGAGATTCTCACAGAACAAAACAAAGATAGAGAACAAAGTGAAACTCCATAGGCAGAAAAGGGTTTTGAGGTTAGTGTTGATCAGTCTTCAAGTACTTTTGTATCGAAGTTTGTTGCACCCACGGAATCCCAAGAGAATAAGGCCATAGAAAACATATTGACCATATCTGCTGAAGGCATAGTGTAAAGGGTCACCTCTACTATGCCTGAGTCTCAGGGGAAAGAGACTCAGTCGTTGGTGGGATAAGGAACTGTGGTGCTCTTTGAAAATCCTACTCTAGAAGAAACTTTTGGCTTCCTTCTTGAAGGACCTGACCCCTCTCCCGAGGAAACAGGTCAAGGATGTTCTTCCCATTTCAGTTTCAACCTTGCCCATTCTCCTCACTTTGATGTTGAGCCTTTAGATGATTTGGTTCCTGATATGAGGTCCAATGATAAAGAAGATCAGTATGATATTTCTCTATATGCGTTCATTCCAAAAGGAGCCCAGCAGCTGATCGGTGCAAACTCAATCCTAAGAAAGAGTGGCCGCTAATTACTTTTACCCAATAGTGGTATCGGGATCGATTTTTCCACAGAGAGCTTCAAATTGGAGTTGAGTATTTGCTAAGCCTAGAAGTGCGTTTTAGCTTCTATTTGATCTTCTATCATTTTTGGTTTTTCTTTTGTTTAACAACTAAATTTATCAACTACAGTTGTAAACTAAATTATGCTAAGTAATGATGCTAGTTTTATGCAATAAGAGAAAAGCACTAGGGTCGTAGCACTCACCTAGGTGACTAATTAACGGGTATAGACTTCTAATACAAGGATGATAATTAAGGGGAATATGGATAACCGTTGCACTTTAGCACTCACTCTCACACCTCTTGGTAGAGAGAGTGATTTTTCCCAATTGACTCTCTCGAGACCAATTAGGTAGGCTAATTTGCCCAAGCAACTTTAAGATTCAAGTGGGGTAATTACTCTCTCGAGGTTTAGCCCGTTACTTGGGACTACCATTCTCATGGGTTCATCCCAAATCCTTGTTGGGTTAATTGTGAGGTCATAGACTCTCTTTCTCAAGAAGAGTCAAGAACCACTAAGCTAGACTTAGTGTTTGCAACTACCAAATCTAAGTGAAAACATAGAATCAACCCAAATACCAAACACCCAACATCATCCAAGCATAAAGCAAAAACACCCATTAATTACCCACACTAGGGTTGAGACACAACCCTAGCTAATGGGTTTAGATAGACATGGAAGAAGTAGAAATAGAAGAAATAATAGAAGAAATTAACATAATCATTAACTACAAGCTTAATCTACTTGAATCCACGTTAATTACAAGAGAAAATTGCCTAAAGTAGGCTAATACAAAAAGTGTCTCGTGCTCAGATGCTAAAACATATTGCCAAAACTTGACCTAAAAAGTAAAATGTTCTATTTATACTACACAGGAAAAACTGGACAAAAATACCTCTGAGGGTCTGGCGCGGAACGCATAGAAATGACATACGGCCGCGTAGGGCAAATGTTCTTCAGATCTGTGCTTCTGGACTTGGGGATGCGGACCGCATAGAAATGCCACGCGGCCGCATAGGTTGAGTCATGCGGACCGCGTGCAAAGGGTGCACGATCGCACAGTAGAATTTGTCCCATTGCTGACTCTCTGAACTTTTACCCACGCGGTCCGCACTGCTTTGGTGTGCGGCCGCGTGGGACTTTGCCTTGAATTGCTGAGCCTCTGATCACTCATTAGTGCGGACCGCGTGGAAATGGATGCGGTCCGCGTGGATCTTCTTCACTTTTGATGGTTCTCTGAACTTTCCTGTGCGGTCGCGTGGCAAAGCAGTGCGGACCGCACAGGTCAGGCTTGAACTTGGCAGCTTTCAGAACTTTCCTGCACGATCACACATCAAATCAGTGTGGTCCGCGCAGGTTACCTATTTCCCACTTTCAATCATCTTTTGACAATTGGCAGCTTTCACTCCTTTTTTAGCCGATTTGTGATATTTATCATCTAGTCTCTCAAACCTGCAATCAAGCGCAACTTGTAAGCAATTCAAGACTAATTTAGAGCAATTTATGCACAAAGCTCAGGTAAAAAGGGGTATAAAACATGTACAGTTCATAGTTAGCAACTCCCCAAAACTTAAACCTTTGCTTGTCCTCAAGCAATTAAAATGAGACCTACCCCTCAATGGAAAACATCCAAGTAATTCCTGTTTGTCCCAAAGTAACCTCAACAAGCATCAATTGGGACTAACAATTGCTCTCAAAGCGAATGCATCATTAACACATTTAAAACTTTGAAAACTTGTGGATCAAGTGTGACACAAGAGCCTCGAGAGTTGACACATCTCATCAAGGAACCTTTCTCAAGTACTTTGGTCATTGTGGAACCCAAACTCACACATCCTCGACTCTCCCTAAGTGAACCTCACCTTTTAGAGTATTTTCACACAAATCGAGGTGGAAGGATTTCTCGCTCATCTCTCACAAAGAAGAGACACTAAGTCTGCCACTAAGTATCATATACTTGCCCTTCATGTAAGTATCCATTAATGTAGGCTTCCCTCAACTCAAGATCATATAGGGCTTTTGAGGAGTCATTGTGAAGGCTTTTGGGTTAAGGTAGGATATGCTTTCGTTCACATGGGTTCAATCTTCCCTTAAACACTTCCTCTAATTCGTTTTGGCACACTTTCTTGACTCCAATGGGTGATTCACCTCTTTCAAGGTGTTAGAGAGACACATTGTCACTCTTTCTTTTGCAATTCAAACCCTTTTTTTTGTCTACTTTTTCAACCCTTTTCACTTTTTTGTTGTCCTTTGATTCCTTTTTTGATTCTTATTCTCTTTTTGACTTACTTTTTATTTTTCTCTCTTTTTCATTGCCTTCCATTTCTTTTTGCTTTTGTACCTTCTACCACATTGTTTCCTTTCTTGTCTCTCCCCCCAAACTTAGACATTCGCCACTACTCAAGGGAAGATTTGGGTGCCAAGAGAAGGTCTAATTGAGAACGGGTATAGGCTTGTAACTTGGTTTATGAAAGAACAAGGTTTAAGGCTCAAAAGGGTGAACTAGGGATCATTACATTAGTAGGTCATGAAATGGATCAAGATAGCATTTTTGGATCAAGGAGAGCCTACAATCATTTCTCAATTCAAGTTCTACCTATGATTTTGCCTCAACAAACATTCGGGGCAAGTTCTAGTCCATTGGCTTGGTACTTGGGCTCACAAATCGAGTTCTCGCCACACATACACTCAAGGATTGCCAAAGACGGAGTCGAGGGCCCACAACGACCTTGGATATGATTCAAGCGCACAATGGCTAAACATGACCATATGATGATTGTTTGGTCAACACAAGAGTCTCAAGGCTACGACTTTCACCATCCTAAACACAACTTAATGTCTTTGACCATAAGATCAAATGCAAATGTGCTAGGCCCAAGTGAAGCTTTTCCTGAGGTACCCTTAACAACAAAAAACTTGAAAATCAAAAAGAAAAATCAAAAACTGACTCTACCCTTAAGAAAGTTGTCACGCTATCTATCATTGGGAAGAGCCACCCAGTTCACACAACACTCTACCCTTGGAAAGAACCGTGACATTAAGAAAACCAAGGGCTTATTGTAATACCAAAGCAAAACCAAAAAGAGGCTACGAGCCTAACTTTGCAACTAAAACGATAAATTTTAACGAAAATAACAAAAATAGAAAGAAAGCTCAAATGACAACCAAATGAATATGTACACAAGGGGAGTAGAATATACAACTAAGGGAGTTCAGAATGAAAATTTATATACAAATCATCTATATCTATGAATGTACTAAAAGTAAAGAATATATACAATCATCCAGTCAATCAAAAAGTAGGGCCACACCCACACGAATAAGAGCTAGCATTGTCCCCAATGCTAACTACCAAATAAAGTATCAAAAATAGGCAAAGCATATAGAATGGCCCCTTCAAGCCTCATCAGCTGCCTTGTGCTGGTCAGTAGCTCCTGTGTCCTCTGTACTGGCAGGGACCTCAGACTGGTCTCCAGCCTGCTGCTGCTGTGCTACTGGAACAGGTGCCTGCTCCTGGTCTGGCTCATCAACTGAAGGGGCACTGGAGGGACCCTCATGCTCTGGAGCGACTGCTATCACAACTCCCTCAGTACTAGGGAGTTTTCTCTTATTCTTCAGCCTGTGCTCCTCCTCTTGTGGCTGCCCAAATGGTGGCTCTACGGCCGGCTCCCCAAACAGCAAGTCAAGTGGCAACTGATCCGCCAATAGCTTGTCTACCTGCACTTTCAATGTCTCCAACGACTCCTTCGAGGCCTTTGTCTTTCTCAGCTTTCTGTGCTCCTTGGCCAAGTCTTTAAGTGCTTTGTTGTGCTCACCGACTGCCTTGGTCAAGGTTTCCTGCTTTTCCATCATTTGCTCCTGGTTGGCCAGGATTTTCTTCAAAGTATCCTCAATAGAAGCAGGGATCTCAACAGTCATCGGCGCTCCCTGAGCCTACACGGCTGTGGTCAATGTGGATAACTTGGATGTCGCAGCTGACATCCAGTTGTTCAAACTAGCTAATGAATGTGTGACCTGATTGGCGGTGAATCTGTGAGTCTTTGATACCGGGATCACTGGACCAGCAGTGGTAGAAGGGGGTGCTGTGGAAGGTCTTGGGGACAATGTAGTGGGCTCAGTGAGCTGCTCAGTGGCAGCTGGCTCTTCAGACTGGCCAGCTGCAGAAGAAGTGGAGGCCTGACTCTTCTTGGCATTATTTGGGTTGTCAAGACCCTTCTGATCATACCATGAATACGGACTTACCGGAGGTACCATAACATCATATTTCTTCTTCTTCACTTTCAATTCTTTGAAGTATAGGGAGAATATGCTGGGGAAAGGGTAGTTTGTCTTTGTCTCATTACCCACAGTAGAAATCACCCTATGCATGATGTTGCCCACATTCAATGGAAATTCGGCCATGATGGAAGCAACCAAGATAGCACAATCAATGGGAACAGAGTGATCATGTGTGGACGGGTCAAACCGATCGCACACGAATGTCAACCACCCTTTGGCTTCAAAGTTGAGGGTGTTCCTGAATATCTTCTCCTGTGCTTTCAGCCACACAGGGACTGTACCTGGAGCTGCTAAAATCCCGGCTAACCACGGGCGAACTTCTTCTTTCATAGCCAGCTTCTCTAAATATTGAGACTCGTCCTCTTACGCAAATCCCAAGAAATCATTAAGTGTCTTCCCATCAAATAGCACAATCTTGTCTCTCACTCTTGTAGCTGTGGAGCCCCAAACTACGTGGTGGACATTGCTGTAAAACTCCTTCACCATGTGCTCATTTGCCATTTCTACATGTTCTTTGAAGAAGCCCCAACCCTCTCTTGTACGGAATTGTGGTTGTACGTGAGGGTTGTGAGGAACTAAATCAGCATCAATGAACGGCCTCTCCGGAATCAGCTTCCTCTTAGTCCACCACTCCCTGAATCGGTGGAAGGCAACTTCACTTACAAATCTATCTTCCCATGCCTCTGGTTTCGTGGTTCTATCTAGACCCCCAATCTTTGGCTCACCACCCTCACTCTCCTTTGATGATAAAATTACGGGAGAGGTGGAATATTGCTCGTCAGGTTCTTTTTCAGCTCCGGACTTATCAGAAGAGTCTGAGACTACCACATTCACTGGCCTTTTGGAGATGGACACATTTGACTGCTCAGGGGAAGATGACTCTGGTGCTGGAATCTCCACGGACATGTGTGTAGGGACGGACTCTGAAGTCACACTCCGGGAAGGTGTGTACTCACTACCTGTTGACAGAGAGGTAGCCCTGTCGGCCTCCCGAATTATCTTTTTGTTCTTCTTTATTGTCTCTTTTTCCTTGGCAGTGAGTTTCACAACCCTTCTGATTGTCTCCCTCGGGAAGAACCACCCCTCCCGGTTTGCTTCTCCTTGCCCCCACGTTGTGGTTGTGCACCTCCACATTTTTTCACCATTGCATGTAAGAATGCATGACTAACTTAGTTAGCAGAAGCACATGAGGCAAATTAGCAAGTTCAGTTGACAGAAAAAAAAATTGCAGACACAGTGACACAGACTGAGGGGCGCGGACCACACAAGAATGCACGCGGTCCGCACAGTACAAAACTCCAATTATTCAACTCTATGAACATGACCTACGCGGACCGCACTAATTTGGATCGCGGTCGTGCTGGTTCATCGTGGACCGCACTAAAATGGTACGCGGTCCGCTCAGCTAAAACTCTCAAAATACCACTTCTCTGAACTCCTCTCACGTGGTCCGCACTACTTTGGACCGCGGCTGCGCTGGGTTCACGCGGACCGCACATAAATGGTCACACGGACCGTGTAGAGAGGTTGTTCAATACCAATCAAAGGCACGCGGACCGCACACAAATTATGTGCGGTCGCGTAGGGCAAACGTAACTGGGTAGGTCCTTTTTTTGTTCTGTTTAGTCCAATTTTTTAACATTATGGGTCCTAGGTGTCCCTACTCAGTTGTTTTAACAAGAATATAAGCCCAAGTTCAACAACAGTTCACAAAAACCTATTCTAACAGTTAACTAAGACGAACAAGAAAGAAATTAAGAAGTTATTCTAGTAGAAATCAAGTAAAATAAACACAAATTAAACTACGAATTGAAATGAAGATGAGATGTTACCAGGGATTAATGAGAATGAAAATATGTGCACAATTGATGTGGGTGAACAGTAGAAATATGAGTTCAGATGAAAATTTGTGAAAAGGTTTAAAGGAGGCCCAAGGCTCCTATTTATAGAAAACCGTGGGACCCAGTTCTTACCTACCTGCAGGGCCGCACATAAATGTCACGCGGACCGCGCAGGATTTTCATCCTCAGATCATGAGCACATCCCACGCGGACCGCACTTCTTTGGTGCGTGGCCGCGTGGGAAACTTCATAGACTTATCTATTTCGGTAGTTTCCATGCGGACCGCAATGCTTTGGTGCGTGGCCACGTGGAAAACATCAGAGAGATGCCAAGTTTTGTTCTTCCAGCGCGGACCGCACTAAAATGTCATGCGGCCGCGCTGGGTCTTCTGAGTTTAACTCCTTCAGTAGCTCAAGCCCATGCGGACTGCACTGTTTTGGGGTGTGGCCGCGTAGGCACTGTTCAGAGACTGTTCATTTTTCATTTTGCCATGCACTGATTCAACATTATCCCTGCAACACTTCACAAACCATCAGCTCAAAAATCCTACTCTACAATAGAAAAACAAAGACATTCAAAAGACATGGGTTGCCTCCCAAGAAGCGCCTGATTTAACGTCGCGGCAAGACGCATGTTACCATCATAGTCATTTCAAATGAATCAGTGCCACCACGTGGCTGTCATCAACCTTGCCCAAGTAATGTTTGACGCGATGCCCATTAACCCAAAATACTTCACCATTTTTGTTTTTAAGATCAAGGGCACCGAAAGTAGTTACAAAGACCACTTCAAAAGGACCACTCCATTTGGATTTGAGCTTCCCCGAAAATAACTGTAGCCGAGAGTTAAAAAGAAGAACAATGTCGCCCACTTTGAATTCTTTACCCCGAGCATACTTATCATGGAGGTACTTCATCTTTTCCTTATACAAGGATGAGCTGGAGTAAGCATGGAATCTAAACTCATCAAGTTCATTCAATTGCTCCACTCGGAGGTTGGCCGCAACATCCCATTCCAAATTTAATCTTTTCAAAGCCCACATCGCCTTATGCTCTAGTTCCACCAGGAGATGACAAGCCTTGCCAAACACCAATCAATATGGGGACATACCAATCGGAGTCTTATACGACGTCCTGTAAGCCCAAAGAGCATCATCCAACTTCTTTGACCAATCGGTCCTATTTGCATTC
>MU671498.1:12422-25909 GCA_026770625.1 Nicotiana glauca | reverse complement strand
TTTTTGTTAGAAATTGTTAAACTAAAATTGTAAGGATTTAATGAAATTAAATAATGCTTGATCATATTTCTATCATGACCGTATGTTGGTTCTAGAGCCCGATACAGGTCCAATATAACATTTAAGAATTGCCCGCAAAATTTGGTGTCAATCCAAGTAGTATAACTGTGTTTCGGCACATTAGAAGTGAATTGAAGAACTTGAAGTTCATAAGTTTGATTCAATTTGTTTCAGGGGGTGATTCTTAGATTTAGCATTGATTCCGGCATTCTGAGAGTTCGAGCGAGTTCGTTTTATAATTTCAAACTTGTCGATATGTTCGGACGAGGCCCAAGGTCCCCGAGCGCTAATCGGGCGAGGCTCGAGTGAAGTTGGAAAATTTGGGAATGAGCTGAAGCTCTAGTCTTCTGTCATAATCGCACATGCGATTGGTCAGCCGCATGTGCGAGACCGTAGAGGCGGTTGTGTTCTCACAGAAGCAGCCAAGGCAAGCCAAGCCAGAAGCCGCAGAAGTGGCTAAGCTTCCGCAGAAGCTGTTGCTTCCTGTAGAAGAGGCCTAGTAGGCCATTTTCCCTCATTTACACTCTTTCATTGAGATATTTTGGAGCTCTTGGTAGAGGACTTTCACCTAGCATCTTGAGGTAAATTCGTCCTATTTATTTCTAGTTTTGTATATGGCAAAATTGGAGGGTCTAATTACCCCGTCATTTTGATGCCCCATGAAAATACTCTCCGAGGATCGAGACTTGGACTGAGGCTCTCCCTCGATGGCTGGCGATGCTTAAGGTCGGGGCAGTGTAGATCAACAGATATATTGGAAAAGAGGGGAGCTCCCAAGGGGTACGGCTAGAGCCGACAAAGCCTGTCAATCTAGTCTGAGCCCGCATCGTATAGCTGTCCTATCTCTGTGTCTTTATAATTAATGTATTTTGTACTATGTAGGAATTCCCTTCTTATATAAAGGAGATCCTTGTCATTTTTAAGGTTATGTTGCTTAGCTGCTCCACACGAAATATAAAAGAACACTCTCTTTGCTCTCATTAATTATCTCCATTGTTGTTCTTCATTTAATGCTTATTAGTGGCCATAGAGAGCCTTATTTAATTATATTATAGTGTTAGACCTACCCCGATCATCCTCGATAGCTCGCAACCGAGCTCTGAAATCGACCTCGAGGCCCCCAGATCGATCAGCTCGAGGCCCCGATTGTTAACATATGGGTTTGATTATCACTCTCTCCTTAACCTTTATTTCATTTCTAAGTCTCACATCTAGTATCAACTGCTTAACAACTAGCATAAAAATAGATCACGTATTTTTAGAGTCCCATCAACAAATTTAAGTGTTGTTACTATTTTTACGGTAAACAGTTTGGCGCCTACCGTGGGGATAAAAATAATAGTGATTATTTTTCTGTTGGTTTCATTACACAAAGAAAGTTATCTTTTACACCTTCTCTTGTCAAAGGTCTTCAATTTCAGTTCGAAATGCCTAACTCGGTAACCAAAGGCGAAACAAAACTACCTCGAGAACCACATAGAGAAGGGTATGGCTGTTCTAGGTGTCGGTATACTACCATGAAACTGAATCTGGGCGAAAGAAAAGATTCTTCGGCACGAAGTCCATATGAGTATTGGAGGGAATGACATTCCCCAGGGAACCATGACCAAACGGACAAGAATATCCACCGCTGAAGAAGGGCCGACCCGATATCGCATGGACAAAGACACCCTGGCATTCAGCGAGGAGGATAACCGCACAATGACGCGCCAGTGATCTCATTTCTTTTGAGCACCACTCGAGTTAAATGTGTGCTAGTTGATCCAGTTAGCTCGACCAACATAATCATCTCTGAGGTTGTAGAACAGCTCGAGCTGCTCAATCGAGTCATACCTACCTCTCTGGTCCTCCATGGCTTCAACATGACTGGCGAAGTAACAAAAGGAGAGATTACCCTTTTGGTCGACAAGTCCGACACTGTTTAGAACACCGAGTTCCAAGTCATCAGTGGCGACATGAGATACAATGAATTGTTTGGCAGGCCTTGGATACACAACATGAGGGTTGTACCGTCGACCCTACACCAGGTGATAAACTTTCACAAAAAGGATGGCATAACGACCATATATGGAGAATAGCGGGCGGTGAAAGAAATGTTTGCGGTTTACCGTGCAGTGCCGACCCCCATACACCCGACCTTGGAAGAGCCTTAGAACATACAGACCCCCGAGGACGACGAAGAATATTTCTTCGCTCCTCAAACTTTCGTTGCCCTCAAAGAATCAGACGCGAATAAGTCAAAAATCGAGGATCTGGAGCAGACTATTTTGATCGAATGCCTCCCAGATCGTAAGATATAATAGGATTCCACCGGAGAAAACCACCCACAAACTGAGTGTCAATCCCAGGTTTAAACCGGTGAACCAGAAAAGAAGACCAAAATACGAGGTAAAACGCACCTTCATTAAAGAAGATGTAAGGAAACTTCTTAAAATAGGTCCATTAGAGAGGTAAAGTACGTTGAATGGCTGGCCAATGTAATGGTGGTACCTAAAAAGTAAAATAAGCTAAGAATGTGTGTAGATTATAAAGACATAAATAAGACGTGTCCCAAAGATTCGTTCCCCTTGCCTAACATCGATCGCCTGATCGATGCTACGGCTGGCCACTAGACCCTCACCTTTCTCGATGCCTACTCGGGGTATAATCAAATCCAGATGAACCCCCAGGATAGGGAGAAGACTTCATTCATCACAAAATATGGTACCTACTACTACAACGTAATTCCCTTCGGGCTAAAAAATGCAGGGGCTACATACCAGTGCCTATTGATGGAAGGCAAACCCATGGAAGTGTATATTGATGATATGCTAGTTACTCCCTATGCACAGAGGAACATTTGAATTATTTGCAGGAAACTTTTGACATCATCAGAAGCTATAACATGAAGCTCAACCCCGAGAAATGTGCCTTCGGAGTAGGTTTGGGTAAATTCCTGGTCTTCATGGTATTAAACAGGGGAATCGAGATTAATCCCTGCAAAATCAAGGCCATCGAAGAAATTACAATGATAAATAATGTAAAGGCTGTGCAACGACTGACAGAGCGAATAGCAGCTCTGGGCAGGTTCATATCAAGATCGTCCGACAGGAGCCATCATTTCTTCTCCTTGCTCAAAAGGAGAAAAAACTTTGAATAGACTCCAGAATGCTAACACGCCTTAGAGGAATTGAAACGATATCTAACTAGCCCACCTCTGCTCCATACGCCAAAGGAGGATGAAACACTGTACCTATATAGTGGTAAGCGGCATGCTGGTTCGGGAAAAACAAGGTACGCAATTTTTTATTTATTATGTAAGCCGGACCCTAGGAGATGTCGAAACTAGATACCCATATCTAGAAAAACTGGCTCTCGCGCTAATAAGCACCTTACAAAAACAAAAACCCTATTTTCAATGCTACCGTATTTGCATTCTAACGACATATCCTCTCCGGAGCTTATTGCATAAACTGGAGCTATCGGGCTTATTGGCCAAATGGACCATCGAACTCAAGGGTATGATATCGAGTATCAACCTTGAACGGCCATCAAGTCCCATATTCTAGCATACTTCATGGCCGATTTCTCGCCCTCCCTCGTATCCGAGGTAGAGAAGAAACTTTTACTAAAATCAGGCCCGTCTTCCAAGGTAGGGGTGTTAATTGTTCGGTTCGGCCGGTTATTTTGTAAATTTTGTATCATAAAATTTTTCGATTATTCATTATGTATAACCAAAATTAGATTTTTCGAAACCATCCTAATTATATGGGTTTCTATTCGATATCGGTACGGTCCGGTTAATTTTTGGGTTTTTTTAAAATGACATGTAAAAGTCACTAGTTGAAGTAGAATGCAATAACATACATACTTTTATTGGACTTAGCAAAACTCTCTAGATATTTTTTGCATTTTAAAGGGTGATGGATTAAGAAAATATGAAAGATGGCTAGAGTATAGATACATCAACTACTCTATAATAGCGTAAAAGAAACTAAACAAATTAATATAAAGAAAATATAAATCACATGAGTGGAAAGATAAATCTAAATCATATGAAAAGAAATATAATCAATACATTGTAGTGTGCTACTCATAATCGCTATAATATATTGTGTCTTGCTAGTGAATATGCTGAAAATAATTTGCTACTCAAGAATTTTGCTTTTATTACTTGTTGGCTGATAATTGTTTTCATAATTCTAAAACCCAAGGAAAATTCAATGTTTTATTATTTTTAAACATAATATATAAATATATTTTTTACATGTAATTATTCGGTGCGGTTCAGTATTTTTCGATTTATTTTCACAAAATAAAAAACCTACCCTAGTTATCGGTACTGTTATAGATTTATATAAAAACCTACGGTTTTATTAAAAAAAACCTAAAAATCGGTTCTTTATGGTACGGTTCGGTCGGTTTAGTCGGTTTTTAAGTATCCATTGACACCCCTGCAAAGTTGACCAACAATGAAGCAGAGTATGAGGCTATGATTGCAGGCTTAGAACTGGACAAAAGCTTGGGAGCCAAAATCATCGAGGCAAAATGCGATTCCCTCCTTGTAGTAAGCCAGGTGAATGGGAACTATAAAGTTCGGGAAGACAACATGCAAAGGTATTTGGATAAAACACAAGTCACATTACGTCGTTTGAAAGAATGGACCTTAGTGCACATACCCCGAGAGAAAAATAGCGAGGTCGATGCCCTCGCAAACCTGGGATCCTCTGTTGAAGAAGATGACCTACTCCCCGGGGATGTCGTTAAGCTATCTAAATCAGTGGTCGAGGAAGGTGATGCCGAGATTAACTCTACCAGCCGAACATGGAATTGGAGAAATAAGTACGTTGATTATTTAAAAGACAAAAAATTGCCCTCGAATCCAAAAGAATCGAGGGCCCTACGAACCAAAGCCACCTAGTTCTCGCTCGATGAAAACAAGACTCTATACAGAAAAAAATCTTCGATGGCCCCCTAGCGGTATGCTAGGGCCAGGTGATATAAACTATGTACTCCGAGAAATTCATGAGGGTAGTCGTGGAAATGATTCCGGCACTGACTGCTTAGTCCGAAAAGTGATCAGGGCAGGCTACTACTAGGACTACATTGAAAAAGACTCCAAGGAATTCTTCCGAAAGTGGGACAAATCCTAGAGATTTTCCCCATGATTCACTAGCCCGGCGAGCAACTACATTCGGTCTTATCGCCATGGCCATTCATGAAATGGGGAATAGACATCATCGGCCCTCTGCCAACGGCACCAGGTAAAGCTAAATTCATTTAATTTATGACTAACTATTTCTCAAAATGGGTGAAAGTGCAGGCCTTCGAGAAAATGAGAGAAAAAGAAGTCATTAACTTCATATGGGATCACATTATGTGTCGATTCTGGATTCTCTCTGAGATAACATGCGATAACGGGAGTCAATTCATTGGGAGCAAGTAAACACAGTTCCTTGAAGACCACAAAATCAAGATAACCCTTGTGCAAACGGCTAGGCCGAGTCCACAAATAAAACCATCATCCAGAACTTAAAAAAGAAGATGGAGAGCGCCAAGGGAAAGTGGAGAGAAACATTACCCGAAGTACTATGGCTATATCGAACAACTTCAAAATTAAGCATAGGGGAAACACCTTTCTCTATAGTATACGGTGTTGAGGCTTTGATACCTATGGAAGTCGGGAAGACGAGCGCAAGATTTTCAAACACTACCGAGAACTCGAACAAAGAGGCTATGGCAACGGCCCTTGAACTACTAGATGAAAACTGAGAAGCCTCGTTGGTCCGAATGGCCGCCGAAAAGCAGCAAATCATAAGGTATTTAACAGGAGAACAAACCTCCAGTACTTCGGCGTTGGGGACTTAGTTCTAAGGAATGTCACTTCAACACCCGAAACCTTAATGAAGGAATGCTAGGCTAAAACTGGGAAGGACCGTACCAAGGTCAGCAAAGGTCTTATAAGCTCGGTACCATGGAGGGCGGTAGCTTTCGAGCAATTAGAACATATCAATGCTAAAATGATATCGACCAGATTTTGTCCCTAGAAAGGTTTTGCCGGCAAGGTTTTTAACGAGTAAACGACCACATGCTACCTAAAGAGGCTCCACAAGTATTCAAGATTCTGTTTTGGAATAAACCTCAAAAACTGGAGGATATCCCCACCCCCAGGAAGGCCATCTACTCGGAAGAACCAAGATATCTCAAATAGGGCATCAACAGGAAAGTAATGTACCATGCCAAACGGTCGAACGAACTATTGCCATATGAAGCAATCGAGCTCGTAACAACAAAAATATGTATAGTTGTGCCAAGTAATCGAAGAATACGAACAATACCTTCTCATCAAAGCATTTCACGCTTCAAAGGAAACCTGACGTCTTAGCAAAACAGACTCCTCCGTAAAAAAGGTCCCGAACACTCAGAGACTGGCATCAACATTTCGGCACCCGCATGACCTCAGGGTCGAAACTACAAACTTATAATCCCTCAATGAGGCAGCATGAAAATCACAAAACATCTTAAAGGCCAAAAGTGCCTCAAAAACTCGGGGACTGGCGTCAAATCTCAAAAATCGCATTACCTCAGGGTCGAAATCTTCGAAATCATAAGCCCTCAATGAGGCAATACCTAGCTCATGACTAATGGCTTCTGAGCCAAAACAACCTCGATAACTCGGAGACTGACGCCAATCGCCATCCATTAAAAAACCCGAGGCCATAAGACCCCGAGCGGGCAGACCCGGTCTCGTAAGACAGCAACAAAACTGTAAGACCTCAAAGGCCTGAAAAATCTATAACACCTCAAGAAAGGCATAAGCCATACTTGTACCAAGTATCTAAAAAACTGTAAGACCTCAAAGGCATGAAAATTTTGTAAGACCTTAATACAGGTGTAAACTCGATCGTGAAGTTAAGGCTATATATCGAACTTGTAAACCCCTAAATGGAATACCCTCGTTATAGACGCCTAAACTACTTCACGCGGGATCAAAATGGCTCCGGCCAAGCACAAATGACCATGGTCATAAGGTTGTACCAGCCAAACTAACATGACTCGGGGATGCCCGATCGTCGCTACAAAATCATAGGTCTTCAATTTCTTCGAATCTACTTTGAAAAGAACCGTTAAACAGGCTACTCTCGACATAGGAAAAAAAGCTTCGACCATGTTAGCTCCGCATTAGTGGCTTCGAGATACTCATCCTCTGAGCCAAACCTCCCGAGGTGCTCGATCATCGCCATAAAACGACTCAAAACTACAGTTCTTCCTGAACCGATGAAGGGTCAGGCAAAAACTACTTCAAAAAGTCCCTAATGGGGGGGAAAAAAATCCAATAAAAGGCCGCATATGCCCAAGGCATAAGATCCATATGTTGTTATCCCACACAAATCAGAAAACTTGAGGGTCAATTGAGCTCGAGTCGAAACCTGACTCGGAGACTGAACCTAAAATAATTAACTACATAAGCCTAAGGGAAAGGCGTGGGAGTCATTGTCGTCGGCTTACATTCAAAGGCCGCATCTCCCCAAGGTGTAAGAGCCATTGTCGCCAGCCCGTATAAATTTGAAAACTTGAGGTTTGATTGAGCTCGAGTCGAAACCCGACTCGGAGACTGAACCCAAAATAGTTAACTACATATGCGTAAGGGTAAGGCGTAAGAGCCAATGTCGCCAGCCCATATAAATTTGAAAACATGAGGGTCTATTAATCTCAAGTCGAAACCCGACTCATAGACTGAACCCAAAATAGTTAGCTACATATGCCTAAGGGAAAAGTGTAAGAGCCATGGTCGCCAGTCTAATGAGCCTCAGGGCCACACACACATAAAAGGATGCTTCGACCCAAGACGTAAGAGCCATCATCGCCAACTTATGCAAACATAAAGTCTTGAGGGTCAAATGAACTCGAGTCAAAACTCGACTCGAAGACTAAACCCAAAACAACTGTTCAACACATGTCTAACAATAAAAGCGTAAGATCTCAAAATCCAGCTTACACTAAAGGTCACATCAACGAAGTGCATAAGAATCTACGGGCCAGCCTAATGAGCCCCAAGGCCATATAATGGATCTAAGGATTCCTACCAACTCAGAGACTAGTTCGCCTGATTCGAGATAAAAAGCGACATAAAAGAAGTGATGCCACGAGGCTTCTTTTATACATATGCAAAAAATGTAATCTCCATTTACAGCATACTATGAAATTAATATAGACAAAGAGGGAAACAAATAGAATCCTAATCCATCGTCAAGCCTACATTCTCGATGTCTCTACCAAGGGTTGCATCCCAACAACTACGGGTCCTTCAGTGGCCTCTTTTCGATGCCATCTTCCCTTTTCGGGGCTCTGCCCTCATTTTTATCACTGCCTGAGCCACCGCTCGGCATACTTCCAAAAGCTTGCCTTCAAGATCCCAACCGAGCACGTTCCACAGATCGAGTTGATTTCGGACCAGCCTCCTCAGACGCCCTCTCAATATGAGCACTTGCCACAATAGCATCCTCTCTATGTAAGGATATAAGTGCCTCGACTTCAGTTTTGATCCCAGATAGTGCAGCTTCCAGCTCAGAATGTAGACCTTTGTACTTGTCATTATCCTCCTTTGCATCATTAAACTTATGTGCGACTAAGGTTACCTTCTCCTAGAGGGCATCCCTCTCAAAATTTATCTCCCTCACACCTTCTAATATCTTCTTCTATTTAGCCTTCTGTAGTCCTGTGATATGTAGCTCAAGGATAATAGCTTGAATTCTCTTTTTGGTATCAGCCTTTTGCCCCTGAAATCTACGCATATTTCTCTCTATCCATGTATGATAAACCACAGCTACAAACAGGAATGCCAATATGCTATTTCGAGGTCTACCATTTTTTGTTCTTGTCACCAGCCATAAAACTTCCTCTTCCCAAAGTCCAATTGGATGTCTCTCTCCAACCAATTGAGCATTGTACTCTAGATGGTCCTTGAGTATTGATATTAAAAAATAGATGGGCCATTGTTTCTGTTTTCTTACTATTACACAATACACACTCACTTGCTTCCTGTACCCCCCCAAGCTGCCTGTCTATCAATAGTGGTAAGTCTGTGATAAAGTGCCAGCCATAGAATGAAGTTATGCCTAGATATAGTATTTGAACCCAACATTAAAACTTTCCAATAAACCTTTGGTATTGAGGCCTCGCTAAAGTGTATGTCTTCTTGATATTAAATTGTCCCTGCCTGCAATAATTGTTGATATTGGCAAAGGAGTCTATGCCCAGGTTCCATTCTCTTATATCAAACACTTTCCTTACAAGCCAGCATGCTTGTCTAGGAGTGTTCATTGTAGTGAACTCCTGCTTCGTTATATAAACATTGAGAATCCATTTCATCCAAATTGCATCTTTCTTTGCATGTATAGCCCACATTCTTTTACAATGAGCTTCTTTGTTCCACCATAAAAAGTTGATGGCGTTTAGTCCACCAGCTGAAGTAGGCATACTTATTTTGTCCTAGGAAATCAGTGCCCTCTTTGAGGGGTTTTGCGTTCCAGTCAATAAGAATATCCTGCACGCAGTAGTCACTAGCTGGATGATGTTTTTTGGCATCAGAAATATCTGACTTGGCACGACCCCAATTCCGGTCGTGGTGGCGCCCAACACAATGCTAGGCAAGCCCCACCAATACATCACTCTCAACCCTCGTACAAAGCTCATTACCAATTAATAGAGTTAATTTACAAAATTAACATGGTTATAATCCGTAATAACAGTTAAGCATTGAGGAAAACCAAGAATATAACACTACTATCCTACTGATCTGGTGTCACGGGTCAAGAGCCTATAAATACAACTGATTAGTAGCCTATACATAGGATAGTCTAGAATGCGGAAATAAAAGGGATAGGGGAAGAAATCGGGTCCTGCGGACGCCATGCAGCTACCTTGATAACCCCGATGATAGTCTGGACAGCAGCAGAAAACTCAACTATGCATCCGGGATACCTGTATCTGCACATATGGTGCGAGGAGTAAAGTGAGTACTCCGACTCAATGAGTAATAGCAATAAATAACAACTGATAGTAAGAAAACTTGTAAAGACACTACGTAATTCTATATAAAACAGTAAGTGCATTAAACAACAACTAAATGAGAAAAATAGGTGAATATCCCTCAAACCAGTACACAACTCCGTTACTCCTCTCAATGACCGGTAATTTAATTATATCCGTGCGGAGTGAAGCCCGATCCATACAGTATACTGCTGCAAAGTTTTTTCCACCATTGTTAAGTAACCTAGAGAGTTTTTGATGAGGATTTAAGAGGGTTTTGACTGGGAATCGATTGGAGGTGAGTCCTGTGGCCTAGAAAAACATCATTTTATTGAAGAATCAACCCTTAAATTCATGGAAACTTGATTAAAAATGGAAGAACTAGGGCTTGATTTTTGAAATGAAAATTTGGGATTTGAGGGAGAGTTTGTGCTCGAGTTTTGGTAAATTTGATATGTATAGACTCTTGGCAAGATGAAGAATCCGGTGATGTGAATTTTATAATTTTTTGAGAAGTGGGCCTAGGGCTTGATTTTTTCCAACTTCGTGATTTTCGATATTTTTCGAGTCTTTTCGATTGGGTTGTATTCCCTTAGCCTATTGTAACGTATTTCTTGTGGTTTTGATCTGATTTGACACTCGAGGAGGTTGATTTGCGAGGAAAGGGCAAAGCGAGCTAGGATTTCGGCCGGCTTGAGGTGAGTAATGGTTATAAATGATGTTCTGAGGGTTTGAAACTCTAGATTTGCGCAATGTGGTGCTATGTTGAGATGAGACACACGCTGTATAATGCGCGTGGGGTCTGTTGTTGCTGGGGATTCGGACTCGGTCCATCCCAATTGATGACTCTATTGTATTTTTGACTGAGAGTTAAGTAATATCATTATATTCTTGGCTAGTTGCCATGTTTGGGGGCCTTGTGCCGATTTGTAGAACCCTTAGGGGGTATTTATACTGGTTGACCTCACTTTACTAGTCGAAATCATACCCTCAGTCGTATTCTTAACTGATAACAATAATATGAATCGGCTTTAGAAAATGAATAAGTCCAAATAAGAATAATATGTGGGTTGGAAACCCTGTCTTAGCTAAGTGTGCCCGAGAGGCCAAATCTATATTGAATGAGAAGAGTTGAGGACCCCCATAGTGAGGGTATTTGATATATATATATTGGATCAGGCTGCACGCCGCAGTAGTATATACACATATATGGATTGGATTGCACGCCGCAGTAGTATATTATATGGATCAGACTGCACGCCGCAGTAATATATTATATGGAACGGACTGCACGCCGCAGTAGTATAGTGTTTGGGCTATACGATCCCCTCCGAAGTATGCACACCGCGGGTGAGCGCAGTCGACTATTATTATTGGATCGGGCTGCACGCCGCAGCAGTATACTGTGCGGATCAGGCTGCACTCCCCAGCGGTATAATTAAATTATTGATCATTGAGAGGAGTAACAGAGTTGTGTACTGGTTTGAGGTATATTCACCTGTTTTTCTCATTTAGCTGTTGTTTAATGCACTTACTATTTTTATATAGAACTGCGTAGTGTCTTTATGAGTTTTCTTACTGTTAGTCATTATTTATTGCTATTACTCACGAGTCGGAGTACTCACTTTACTCCCTGCACCATGTGTGTAGATACAGTTATCCCGGAGGCTTAGCTAAGTTTTCTGCTGCTGGCCAGACTATCATCGAAGTTATCGAGGTAGCTGCATGGCGTTCGCAGCACCCGATTTCTTCCCCTATCCCTTTTATTTCCTCATTTTAGACTATCCTATGTATAAGGTGCTACTCAGTTGTATTTAGAGGCTCTTGACTCGTGACACCAGATCGGTGGGATTGTAGTGTTATATTCTTGGTTTTCCGCAATGTTTCACTGTTATTACGGATTATAATCATGTTAATTTGGTAAATTAACTCTATTAATTGGTAATGAGCTCCGTACAAGGGTTGAGAGTGATGTATTGGTCAGGCTTGCCTAGCATACTGTTGGGCTCCATCACGATCGGGATTGGGGTCGTGACAAGTTGCATGGGGTTCCAATGTTTATTATCGCAAATAGGGGTACTCATTTCACTTATCAGTTCTGGAGGACATTTCAGCGGGAGTTGGGCACGCAGGTAAAGTTGAGCACATCATTCCATCCTTAGAAGGACGGGCAGTCCGAGTGTACTATTCAGATATTGGAGGACATGTTGCATGCATGTGTTATTGATTTTTGGGGGTTCATGGGATGAGTTTTCGCCGCTTGCAAAGTTTTCCTGCAACAACAGTTATTAGTCAAGCATTCAGATGGCTCCGTATGAGGCGTTGTATGGGAGGCGGTGTAGATCTCCTGTTGGATGGTTTGAGCCCGGCGAGGCTAGGTTGTTGGGGACAGAGATGGTTTAGGATACCTTAGAGAAGGTGAAGCTGATTTAGTAAAGGCTTTGTACAACACAGTCGCGTCAGAAGAGTTTTGCGGACCGGAAGGTTCGGGATGTGTCCTATATGGTAAGTGAGAAGGTCTTGCTGAAGGTTTCACCTATGAAGGGTGTTATGCTATTTGGGAAGAAAGGGAAGCTGAGTCTGCAGTTCATTAGGCCTTTTGAGGTGCTTAGGAGGATTGGGGAGGTGGCTTATGAGATTGCCTTGCCACCCAGCTTGTCGAGCGTGCATCCGGTGTTTCATGTATCTATGCTCCGAAAGTATGTTGGGGACCCGTCTCATGTATTGGACTTCAACACTGTTCAGTTGGATGGTGATTTGACCTATGATGTGGAGCTAGTGGCTATTTTGGGTCGTCAGGTTCGAAAGTTGAGATTAAAGGATATAGCTTTAGTAAAGGTGCAATGGAGAGGTCGGCTCATGGAGGAGGCTACATGGGAGACCGAGCGGGAGATGCAGAGCAGATATCCTCACCTGTTTGAGGTTCCAGGTATGTTTCTTGGCCCGCTCGAGGACGAGCGTTTGTTTTAGTTGGGGAGGATGTGACGACCCAGCCCGTCTTCACGAGAGTTACCGCCCCATTTCTCCCATATTATGTTTCTCTATGCTTCATTATCGGTATTTGAGATGATCGATTCGAATTGGATTGGTTTTAGATGGAAATGAGACACTTAGTCACTTTAAGGAAGGCTTATTTTGGAAAAGTCAATCGGATATTGACTATTGATTTAGAGGGATCGAAAGTGATTTCCGGTGATTCGGTTAGCTTCGGGGGATGATTTGGGACTTAGGAGTGCAATTGGAATTGATTTTGGAGGTCCGGTATAGAATTAGTCTTGAATTGGCGAAGTTAGTATTTTGGCGAATTCCGGTTGGTAGGAGAGATTTTGATCTGGGGATTGAAATGGAATTCTGAGAGTTGCAGTAGCTTCATTAGGTGATTTTGGATGTGTGTGCAAAATTTCAGATCATTCGGA
>MU671497.1:17567-28712 GCA_026770625.1 Nicotiana glauca | reverse complement strand
CAGATTTCACTCCTTCCTGAGCCGATTTGTGATCTTTATCATCTAGTCGCTCAAACCTGCAATCAAGCGCAACTTTTAAGCAATTCAGGACTAATCTATATCAATTTATGCACAAAGCTTAGGCAGAAAAGGGTATAAATCATGTAAAAATCACAGCTATCAGTAAGCCAGGTCTAGAACAAATAAACCCAGGTTTTAAACCTAGAAAAACAAAATCTCATGCCGGATCCCTATTAGGCATGTTTGTTTGCATCACGTGTATTTGACTTTGGGGACTCAACACAGGGGTTGGATCCGTCTAAGACAGGTGTACCCGGAATAATGGACCATCCTAATGCATCCTACTTGTGCATTTATTTGTTTTGGATTTGCATGCTGACCGATTTTTTTAAAGGATAGAAATACAGTGTGAGGGTGAAGAGAGCTAATCGCCTGTTTTGAAAAAAATCAATGTCCAAATAGTGTCGAAACTCTGCCGAATTTTTGAGAAAAATAAAAGAAAAAAGAAGAAAAGAGGAAAGAAAAATTTGTTTTCAAAAATAGTTTATTTATTTGCCTATAAAAAAAGAAAAAAGAAAAAAGAGTCTATTTTCAAAATATTTGATTTTGTTTTATTTGGCAGAACTACGTAAGTTTGATTCTCACCGGATGTGGGATACGTATGCAACTCATATCAGGTTCAACTATTGGGAAATTTTTTTTCTAAAAAAAAAAAATTTTTATTAGGGAAAAATAAAATGTCATTGTTTTAAGTAAAGGTGATATCATTCTTGTCCAAAATAGCCGAATGTCCCCAAAAGGACGCTGGAAGGCCGTTTTTGCGAGAACAGTCGCCTTTGGTCATTTCTCAAAAGTTTTGGCCAGTTAGCAAACACAGCCTTTAAATCTTCTTCAAATGTGCTGAACGACCGCATTGACAAAACCGGATATTTTTATGAAAATTTTTGAGAAACAGTGATGATTTTTTTTAAAAAAAAAATACAAAAAATATTTTCTTTTAGTTGCTTCTCAAAATCAAAAATATTTTCATTTTGCTTCTCAAAATCAAAAATATTTTCATTCTTCTTTCGAAAATTGAAAAGAAAATTCAAGAATCAAAAATATTTTCTTTTCTTCTTTTTAAGTCTTTCTTTCAGGAAAAAGTCCAAAATCCCAAAAAAAGAGTTAGTTTATTTGCTTTATTCCTTATCTTCACGAACTACACAAGATCTGATTCATGTTCCCACATGATACGTAGGCAACCCACATCAGGTTCGATCAATCATGAAAAAGAAAAATGAAAAAAATGAAGGAAAAAAAACAAAAGTAAAAAATGTTGATAATAATAAGGACTAACTGAGTCCATTCTAACATGTTTTGTTTTGAATTGTGAACAAAGTTGAGGTTGTCGATTTGTGGCAAGCGGACAGCACAAGATCCGAGGAAAAATGATAACTGACATCGAAGATGTTACAAGTGCTCAAGAGACTCAGGGTCAGAGGGTTCAACTAGAGTCTTCCGTGGTTGAGGAAAATAGAATACTGAAACAAAAAATGTGTCAAGCATGGGCCAATGGTCAAGGAGAGCCCTGTCATGAGTCACAATTTACTACACAACAAGAGCACCACTCGTACCCGTTTGATCTTCCTGCAAAAATTGAGAAGCTTGCCCGAAAGATGGTACAGGAGAAAATAACCCAAAGACTGAAAAGCTTAGAACAACGGTTGAAAAACATACAAGGGTTGGTAGGTCAAAAGAGTGTTGCCTTCAAAGATCTATGTATGTTCCCCCATGTCCACTTGCCGCCTGGTTTCAAGATTCCAATATTTGAAAAGTACGATGGACATGGAAACCCTATATCCCACTTGAAAAGGTATTGCAATCAACTAAGAGGTGTGGGAAGAAATGAAGAATTACTAATAGCTCATTTTGGGGAAAGCCTTACGGGAGTAGCATCTGAATGGTTTTTGGATCAAGACACATCTCGCTGGTATGTCTGGAATGACATGGCACATGCATTTGTCAAACAGTTCCAATACAACATCGATATTGCCCCAGACCGCAATTCCCTTTCAAACCTGAAGAAGAAACCAAGTGAAAGTTTCAGGGAATATGCCATTAAATGGAGAGAGCAAGCAGCTCGAGCTAAGCCACCCATGGATGACCACGAGTTAATTACCGTCTTCCTTCAGGATCAAGAGCCAGATTACTTTCAAAACATGATGTCCGCAGTTGGTAAATCCTTCTTGGAAGCAATCAAAATGGGAGATATGGTAGAGAATGGCCTTAAGACAGGCAGAATTATAAGTCAAGCAGCTCTCAAAGCTGCAGCTCAGGCTATCCAAATTGAATCTGGTGACACGAACGAGATGGATGAAGAAATCATGATGACATCAGGGTCAAGAAGAGGTCCCAGGAGAACACCTCAAAGGTATGCGCAGCCTCATCAGGTTTTCCATGACTCCCCTGAGCATTACTATCCACCTCAGAGCCCACCATACTCTGTTGATCCACCCCAGTATGTTGTCCAGCCATCAAATTACCCAAGAAAGCGAGCACGAGCATCACAAAATCTCCACCAGCCTCCGTAAAATTTTAAAGTACCTTATAACCCACATCCAAACCAAGGGTATAGAAGGGAACAAAAGTTGAAAGATAATTTTACACCAATAGGAGAGTGCTATGCAAGCTTATTTGAGAAGTTAAAATAGCATGACATGATTGCACCCATTCCTCCAAATCATGTGGACCCATATGCAAGAAGCTTTGACCCATCTAAAAGGTGTGAATACCATTCCAATGCCCAGGGGCACAATGTGGAAAGTTGTCAGGATTTGAAAAGAGAAATAGAAAGGATGATCCAGGAAAATTTGATTGTGATTCAAGACAGTGACACCTAGAATATCACGCTGAATCCTTTACCTGCACATGATGATACACACTTTGTGGGGATAATGCCTGGTGACATGGGTTATGAGAATCCACTCGGGAATTTGCCGACTGAAATTGGAGAAGGCCATGGTGATTCTGATAAGCAAATTTCTGGCTAAATGTCAGGCTTATCAATTGCAAAGTCATTCCCTCCTTACTTAGGAAGGAATCTTGGTAGCTTATTTGGATGTTCTTTCTGTTATATGGGTTATTTTAGGGTTGTGATCCAGATTTTATTTGCCTTAATGAGTCAAACCCTTCTATCTTTCTATTCTATTTGTATGCGTCATGTCTGTCTATTTTGTTTCTATTCTCATTATCCAGGTTAGTTTAGGTTTGTAACTCAGATCCTAGGTTTCTTTTTTAGTCGTCAAACCCTTCCATCCTTATTCAATAAAATTCAGTTTGTCCTTTTGTGTCATTTTATTCTTAGTTCTTTTTGCGCTAGTTCTAATAACATGACATGCACGCGAAAATTTTGGCCAGATCTTAGAAACTGATTTAATCTGGAATTGGATACCAAAATAAAATCATTTTTTAGGATGAATAAAGAGTTGAAATAGAATTAAGGTCAAGTAAAAGTCACCTTCGAATCGTTGTGAAGATCGGGCTTGAGGAAGAACCAATTGAAGATTGTTGGAAAGTTTGACGTTAATGGATGGAAATTGTCTTGTGACCACGACACACCAAGAAGACATGCATGTTCCTCAATGTTGTGATTGCAAAAAGGATACTATGTTTGGCGTTCTCGAGGTTGGGAGGCCCTTTTTTTGCTACCCAAACACTTTATACCATTTGTCACCCCTTTGAGCCTTGTGTTATTTTCTTTGACCACCCTCTTTTGGAATCAAGAGTCAAAAAAAAAATTTCATGTCCGAAGAGTACAAACTGGGGCAATTCTTAGAAATTTTAAGTGAAAAAAAGGGGGAAGAAGAAAAGAATTGTCAAAGGTCCACGCCCTCAAAAATAGAAATTGGGGCAAACAGAAAAAAAGAAAACAAAATGATAGAAAGATGAAAAAAAAGATTTAGGTCAGATATGTGAATTATGTTTGACCTGATTCCTTTAAGGATACGTAGGCAGCATCACAGCACGGTCATAATGAAACAAAAATCAAAAGATCCCCAAGCAAGAAGCTGGGGCAGAAGTTGTAGTTATTATGAGAAATCTGATTCCGGAAGTTGTAATTTTGAACCCGTCTGAATTGTTTTGAGCCTTTTAGATACCTTTTCTTTCTAACCCCATACAAAATCCCACATTACGGTACAAAGAAAGACATTCCGATCGGTCTTCGAGATATGCCAAGTCGAGCAGATAAGGATGATTCATGCCAGGGGAAACACTCCATTCGAAGCAGAAAAATAATGAAAATGAGAGAGTCTTATTGGTGAAGACCCTCACGGGCATCGTAAGATGACGAAAGCTGAGAAGAATAAAAGAAAAAAATGAGAGAGTCTCATTGGTGAAAACTTCCACGAGCACCTTGAGGCGACTGTAAGTTAAGAGAAAGACCAAAATGAGAGAGGCTTGATAGTGAAAACTCTTCAAGCACTACAAGCCGAATAAGGATTGCGAATCCAATTGGATAACCGGAGCATTGAAGCCCAGTTTCACGGCAAAAAGGTACAACAAAAGCTGAACATCATATTCGCTTGATAGAATATCTACAGGTGCATGTCATGGTCATTAGAGTTGGTATCCACATCTGATAGGTTTCTTCTTTGTAGTTTTCTCGTTAGGAATCATCTCTTTCCTTTGTCCTTCACTCTGATCCTTTTGTTTTGTTTACTTCCTCCTTCTGAGTATGTTTGGTCATAACAAATAAGAACTGCCTTCAAAATATGCCACCAGCTTTTCAATTGCACAAAACGGGGTCTGGCTACCACATCAAAGTGTCACAAATGAGGGAAAATGACAAAAAGCACTAAGCTGGTAATAATCAGCATGCTTTGGGGATCCTTATGAAATACAAAGGCTTGGTATATCGATTCATGAACAATGCAACAGATGAAGGGATAGGGTGCACAGATCAAAGGTATTCCCCGTGACAAGATTGACGAAAGGGTGGTGAACCAGTAACGAGCAAGACATACCAAGCAGAGATCAAAGTTATCATGACAGGTAAAGGAGCAACAGACCTCAAGGCCAAGGCCAGTGGATAAGTCAAGAAAGAACAACATATACACGGAATGGAGGCAATTGACATGATTAGGGATTCATGTGAGACACAAAGGTCGGGTATATGTTGGTTTAGGAGCAATACAACAAATATAGGATATGGGTCTGAATGGAGAAAAGGTATTTCAGTGATACGGATGACAGAGAAAGTGGTTGATCAATAAACAGGCAAAGTCTTCGAATGGAAATCAGTTATCATGGGAAGTGAAGGAGAAATCGCCCTCAAAGTTCAAGGCAGTCGGGCGAAGCAGAGCATGGAAAGGAGGAAATCATCCCCAGCAGAGTTGTCACACCTCCTTTTTCACACTAATACCCCTGAAAGGAGTACGTGTATAAGGAAGTTTTTCCAATTAAAGAACAATCGAAACTGGATTTATTTATTTAAAGAATTCAGAGTCGCCACTTGGGAGATTTATGGTGTCCCAAGTCACCGGTTCAAATTCTGAATCGAGGAAAAGAATGACTCTATTTAATAGTCCGCGCACCAGAAATTCGAGTGAGGAATTTTGTTAACCCAGGAGAAGGTGTTAGGCATTCTCGATTTTCGTGGTTCTAGCACGGTCGCTCAACTGTCATATTCGGCTTAAATTATCTGATTTTAAACAATTATGAACCTATGTGCAAATTTTAACTTTTAACCACTTTTATTCATTTTTTAGAGAAAATTGCAACGCTATTAAAATACGTCTCGAACCACGTCACATAAATGCACCGATGGTTTTTGACATATTTTAAAATTGTTGAGATTTGGATTTGGGTCACATAAATGTGCACCCGAGTTTAGGAATGTAGATTATTAAAATACGCGCTTAAAGCAACTACGCGTTTGCACTTTGCGAGGGCCATAGAATTTGCTAAATGGCTCACTTAATTTCTAAGGATAAACAAGATTAATTAAAGCGAGGGCCGTACAATTGTAAATTTATTAGGCACAACGCGCCTTGATTTATTCTAAATCTAATTCAAAGGACCATTTAAACAACAGTACAAAACATAAGAGAATTTAACAAATGCACTAACTTAACAGATCCGAAAACAAGCATATGTGCAAGGAAAAATCATATCGCATCAAACTACAAAAGCAGAATATTAGGCAACTAAACTTTCTACCGAATCATTTGGAAAGGACGGTTACCGAAAACATCTTCATTTTTACATTACACTAGCACCACAGAAGGAAATATTTAGGTGCAATCTACTATTATTTCTTTCATATAAGAGTGGCAACATGCAAAAATACAAATATTTTCTGTTGTTATAATTCTCCTCATACAATATAATTCTTAAAAACCAAACAAGTACTATAGCCAAAGCAAAGAAAAGAGTAAAACAGAGAACATCACAGTAAAGGAATATCTAGTAATATCGAGTGATCTTAAATCTCCATATCATTATTCAAACAATTCATAAAGCAATAGAAACAAATCAAGGAAAACAAAATACGATCTACCTACCTACAATGGAACAAAGCAAGTTAAACCATGGACATATATCATATATAATTAATCACACCATGAATAAGATCAAAGAGGACCAAGAAATGAACCTGAATCGGAAATTTTAATTAATTCTTCCCGGAATCTCTTCAATCGAGTACATAAACGGAAAATGAGTCAAACTGAATCAGCTACACAGCGACCGGAGTGAAACCGAAACAACGAACCAATTGTGAAACTCGACTCAGCAACGGAACGACGACCTCAAACCATTTCTAACATCCCGACTTCTAATCTATTTGTGTGCGTGACTATGTGTGTGCGTGTGTTTGGGCATTGGATTTTTTCAAGAAAATGGTTGTTGCTGTTGAAGCTTAAAGGAGGGGGAAGGCTCGTGAAGAAGACAAAGTGGTCTGTCCGTGTATATAGAGTGTAGATCCAGCGTATATAGAGTGTATACTCGCGTCTCCGTTAAGAAGAAGCCATCCCCTCTCCTTTTTTCTCTCTATTTTGTTTTGAACTTCTCTCCCTTTTTTTGAACCTCTCTTCTTCCTCCTTTGCAGAATGGGGAGGTCCCCCTTTTTAAAATTATCTCGCACTCCCTCTCTCTTTCCCCCAAAATCCTCTCCTCCTCTCAAAATATTTTGCTCCATTTTTTTCCACTCCAATAAAGAGACCACTAGGGGAGATGACTATGGTTTTCTTGGTAAGGTGGGAGTCCGAAATTTTTCTTTATTTTTAGTGTATATCGAATGTATATGGAGAGTATCCAGTATATATTTCAGTCATCTTTAAATAAGCACCTAACTTAGTGCATTCACCACTACAAATTCTTTTTTATTTTTAATCACCCAATAAATTAGTGTTATTTAGTTAATTTCTTAGTTAATTGGTATCCCAACCATTATGAAAGTTTCTTAATAATTACCCTAATAATAATTACCATCAATAATTAAGAACCAAGTTAAAGGAAAAACTACCAAAGTTTAAAAATTAAAATTAAAAGTGCAAAAATAACTCATTTTTTGTGATTTTTCCCATTTTTATAAAATAACTAATTTTTTGATTAATCCTATAATGCAAAATTAAATCCTAAATGCCAATGCAACATATTTTGTTTTTTGTTTGTTTGTATTTTTTCATAATCTGAAATACTATACAATGCCAAAGCTAATCCTAATTAAACTAAACATGAAATTATTTTTGTGTTTTTGAAATTATATAAAGATAAAAATAAGGTACTATTTTTGTATTATTATTATTATTATTATTAATTTTTAAAATTTTTTAAAAATGAAAAATACATTAACTAAAATATTTTTTTTAATTTTTATTTTTCTTGTAATAAAATAAATTAAAAGAGTCGCAATAAGTTGAAATAGCTACTATATTAGGCCTAAATTAAATAGTTACGTGCTAAAATATGAAAAAATCTTGTGGAGGGTCAAAAATTACATGTCTACAGGTACCGCTCCATCTCCTTCGGCCGTTGACGATGCACCACCTTCTGTGGTCCGTGCAGGCTACCCGCCTTCATGTACCCCTCGGTCGTAGAAGACCTCCCCTCGAAAATGGCATCTACCATAAAGAGGGCCCATGCACCTAGCACACGTGCAGGCGCCGCTTCCTAAGCAATGATTTTCTTCGATTCAATATTAGTGATGAATCTTCGGTTCAATATTAGTGATGACGGCCTTCCCAAGTTCCATTCTTTGCCTCTTTCTCGATGGCGACTCCTCTCCATTAGAAGACTCGTCTACGAGATGGTAAATAGGCCGGGAAGATATCTCATTCCGTGCAGCAACACTCTGAGGGGGTCCCTCGTTGATAGAGCTTGAGTACGAACTCCACAAAAGGACTCAACCAAAGTGAAATGCATCTACGCCAATGGCGAAATGTCGGCACTGGAGCTTTCTTTATGGAAGCCCGTCGACCTGGCACCATAAGGAGGTCGTATCAACAAACAATGGCAAACAATAGAATGCCGAAGCAAAAGTAACACTTACTAGATGGGACCTTCGGTCTAATACCGAAGACAGGGGAGGGTGCACGTCTCTCAGCTAAAAAAACAAAAAAGCCAAAAATGAGCGGAAAGCGAAAGGACGAAAAAAGACAACTAGCGTATGCCAAAAACACTTAAGATTATGGTTCTACTACTCAGGAAACCCAGTCGGGTCCTCCACCAAGTGCTCAGTTTTGACAAAGAAGTATTTGTGCCAAAACAGATTCGTCCTGTCATCCATTCCGACTATCAGGCCTCTTGTCCCACGATGCCGCATGTGTATCATAGTACCTCTATAAAAACTTGGTGAAAATAAGTGCAATAGATGGCGGACATCGACCTCACAACCAGCCAATTCCGCATACTTCGTCAACACTAGAAAAGATTTATAAAAATACGAAGATAGTTGTACCGGGTAGACGCTGTAAAATCGGTAAATTCTTTCGCCAGCGAAAGAAGTGGAAGAGTATAGCCAATTAAGAAATGGTAGACATAGAAAGCACAATACCCAGGTCGACGGACCTCCACGATGTCACCACTAGCAGCCGACACTATCTTGACGTGGGAAGGGATGTGATATGTAGATCGAAGCTCAGCTATATGAGATTGTCAAGACTCTGAAATCACATGAGCGGGAGAAGGAGAAGGTTCCTTGAGAAAATTGTTTCTAGACAAAGGGTTTCTGGGGACTATCTCCTTCACGGTAGGAAAGCTCTCATCCTCTTCATCCATGATATCCTCACCACCGAAAGGAGGGGCCACCGATAACGGAGTGGCATCAGAAATTTCATCGTGAATGCGAAGGGTTTGTGAAATTTTTTCGATAAAAGGTGTACTATTAAACCTGAAGAAGAAGGTAATATCTAGGTAAGGATGGGAGATATGGAATCGTGAAAGCAAAGTCAAGAGCAGACACTAGCAAAGAAGATCAAAGGAGAACAGTGTTCATGCAGGAGAAGCGAGGTGAAAACTTCTGAAAAACGAAACCCCCATCTATTTATAAGGTTGGGTGGCACAAGAATCGAATCAAAAGATTGTCAATGGCACCAAAATCGAAGTGACAAGAACGCAGATGCTATCTCGGAAAGATGCGTAATGATGACGTTCTCTCCATCTTGGTTGACTCTGCTTATTCAACAACCAAATTCCTCTAAACTGAAGGAAAATCAGGTCTGCGTATTGAGGGCGTGTATGACCAATACCTCAACAAGTGGCGGGACTAACTGTATAGGTATAAATTTGATGACTTGGCAGTAACGGATAAGTAAGACAAAGGACGGGGTCGACCATGGTATAACAATTGAAGGTTGCTCTCAAGACAGCTGATGCCAAAGACGGGCAGCTGAGATGAGGAATCTGACGAGAGTTACCGCCTCGTTTTCCCCGTTTTATGCTTCTATATATTTTAATATAGGTGGTTGGTAAATTTGAAGTAATTCGGATAGAGTTCGGTTAGAAATGAGACAATTAGTCTCTTTAAAAGAAAGTTAGTTTGGAAAAGTCAACCTGATATTGACTTATGAGTTAGAGGGCTCGGAATGGATTTCCGATGATTCGACTAGTTTTGGGTGATTATTTGTGACTTAGGAACGCAATCGGAATTGAATTTGGAGGTCCGGTGTAGAATTAGGCTTGAATTGGCTAAGTTTGAATTTTGGCGAATCCCAGTGGGTACGTGAGATTTTGATTCGAGGGTCGGAATGGAATTCCGAGAGTTGCAGTAGCTCCATTAGGTGATTTTGGATATGTCTGCAAAGTTTCAGGTCATTCGGACATCGTTTGGTCGGGTTTTTTATTGAATGCACATTTCAGAAGTTTTGATGAAAAATAGGCTTGAATCGGATGTATTTATTGGTTTTAGCATTGTTTGACATGTTTTGAGGATTGGAACAAGTTTGAATAAGGTTATAGGATGTGTTGGTGTTTTTAGTTGAGGTTCGGGGGCCTCGGTGTGATTTCGGGTGGTTAAATGGGAATTTTGGAAGATGTTGCAGGTCTGAAATTTCTGCTTTCTGTTGTTTCTGCATCTGCGGAAAAGGAACCGCATAAGCGGTTCCGCATAAGCGGTGGGATGGCCGCATAAGCGGTCAGGCGTGGCCCAGGGAAATTCCGCATAAGCGGACTAATGGTCGCTTCAGCGGTTCCGCTTAAGCGGATAATTCACCGCAGAAGCGGTCCCCGGAAATTTTAAGTGAGACCGCATAAACGGTCCATTGTGTCGCAGAAGCGGTACCGCAGGTGCGGTTAAATGACCGCAGAAGCGGAAATCGGGCCTGTGTTTAATGAACAGTGTTCGCGATTTTCAGAAGTTAAAAAGATATTTGGGACTTCGACTAGGGCTGTTCTTGGGCGATTTTGAGGATGAATCGAAGGTGCTTCATCAGGTAAGAACTATTGGCCTCGGAATATGTTATTTTGGTGTAAAAACATTGATTAATCACTGAATTTCAAGGAATTAAAGGCTAAAAATGGAGGTTAGGGCTTGAAAACTCAAGAGAGTTTAAATATAAGTTGGAGAGGCAAACGAACTCCGATTTTTGTAAATTTGATATGTATAGACTCGTGGCGAGACGAGGAATCCAGTGATGTAAATTTTGGAATTTTTTGAGAAGTGGGCCC
>MU671495.1:59432-104795 GCA_026770625.1 Nicotiana glauca | reverse complement strand
CTGGTACGGTGTGGTTCAAAAAATGCATTTTCACGACGTTGCAATTCTTTAAAATGGATAAAACAGAATATTAATTATGCACATAATTGGGTTATATAGAGAAATCAGATAAAAGCTAATACAACAGTTGAGCGACAGTGCTAGAACCACGGAATTCGGGAGTGCCTAACACCTTCTCCCGGATTAACAGAATTCCTTATCCGGATTTCTAGTTCGCAGACTGTAACAGAGTCAAACTTTCCTCGGTTCGGGATTAACTCGGTGACTTGGGACACCATTATATTCTTAAGTGGCGACTCTAAAAACTTAAATAACTAATCCCGTTCCGACTGTCCTTAAATTGGAAAAAACTCCTTTATACCCTTCCGAGAGTGTAACCTGTAAAAAAGGAGGTGTGACAAGGACTGATTCAAAGTTAAACGGAAAAAAAATGAAAAAAAAAATTGGTTAGAAAGTCTATAAATTGTGTATAATTTGATTAAATCTTGCTCTGTCTCACACTTTCCATAGTATACTCTTGTACCATGTGTTAAAATGACTCATTAATCTCTAATGATATTTTCTCTATTTTGGAAAATTTAGACTTACACAAGAGAATTATCAGTGAAGAACCTAGTTCATCAAGATAACATATTATATTTTCTACACTCTGCATAATTTGAAATAACTATAGAGTCATACCAAATACCAAAGTTCTTGTGAATTTATCTGTTACAAGTAAACCAGTTACATTCAAGACTCCTGACCGTATTAAACTACCTAGATTCTTTTAAGTTTGCTCCTCAGGGGAAGAAAGTGGTTCTTCCAAAATTGAACAGGTACCTTCTGATTCTAAAGTTTCTCCCGATACAATTTCTAAAGTTGCTGCAGATTTGGAAAATAGAATTGTAGGATCTATAGCAGTTGTTGAGACTACAGAATCTGGAGAAGTTAGTGGTAAAACTGAAAATGGAAAAAAAGGAAGCAAGGGTGCTAGGAGTACTTTGAGGGAAAAGGGGACAAGAGTGGCTGATTCTTCACCCACTCCTGTAAGTTTAACCGAATACGCATGTGCAATGGTTGTTTGGGGAGATGAACCTGGTTCATCTGTAGAGGAAACCCTTGTAGACCTGCAGAAGAAAGTGACTGAAAGTTATAATCCAGCTTCTTGATAGAGTTATTAATGGCACCAAAACTCATACCATTCCTTATGGCTTCAGTCTCACAACTGTGCTTGCACATTTCAATGTACCTATGAAAACATGGAAGATTAGTACAAGCGTGGATCATTTTTGGGTTAATACTCTGCGTGCTTGCAATTATGAAGTCAATGTCACTACTAAAGAACCTAGTTCATCCAAAATGGTACCAGTGAATAGCAAGGTCAGAGCCTTTGTGCAAGAAAGTGAGTCTAAGGATGCTGGGATTAAAAGGTTAAAGAAGAGGTTGGTTGAGGTGGAGACTAAGAGAGATGCTCTCAGAACTGAGTTGGTAAGAGAAAAAGAAGAATGATAGCATTCTTCAAGGTATGCTGAAACTCCTCCAAGTAAGCTCCTAGTTCTTCCCGGCCTTAAGCCTCCTAGCCTAGTATAGATCAACCAGTGACTCAGTTCGGGACATTTTGTTTCTTTTACTCATGTTTCCAGTATTTTTATTGCTTCTTATACTCTGTGGTAAAATCTTATCAACCATCATTGAAATTCACTATATTTTGCTCTAACAGTTTGTTTATATTTCTTTGATGGTTAAAAGTTCTTAGCTTGATCTATAATGATTAGTCCATGATTGCATTTGAAGTAGCCCCAGTGGCCATGAGTTATCTTTAAAATCTGTATATCTCATATTTTTATGCAACTTTTCGATGATGTCAAAAGGGGAAAAAGTTGTGCTTTAAACAAGTGATGTTTACACTTTGAATAGTGATGTATATAACCTAATGTACCTGGTCCTTGATGATAAGTGAAAATTTTCTAACTTTGCATTGATGTTAAGCTGAGCTCTAGCAGGGCCTAAGTGTATGAAAAGCACACAGTTTGTCAACATAAAAAATGGGGAATTTGTTGGCCCAAGTAAAGGTTAGTTTTGAAGACCGACAAAGGAACTCAGGCATGAACCAGGTCTTTCCCAGTGGTCTATTCCAGCTTGACTTAGTATATATAATATCTCATGATCGAAAATGTTGCATAATTGATAAGGAGAAGGAGTCCTTAATCAAAGAGAACACTATCCAAGATAGGGAAGAAGTTAGAAGTTGAAATCAACTAGAACTCTTCCACCAAGGAAGAGTTGCATTATAACTCTAGATATTTTTTCATCTACTAACTCTATAAATTGCAGGATGTTCTCATATTAGAGTGCTGCACAAAAATGCGGAAGTTAAACATGAATTGAGAGCAAAATAGAAAGGCTTTTTGCAAGCAGTTCGTGTGTAATTCAAGTGTGCAAACCTGAAGCTACAAGAAGCAGATTGAAGAACCTGCTCCATAAAGAGTTTTATGTGTCTTTCTTTATTTCTAGTTCAATTATAGTAGGTGTTTTATATTGTACTTTTCATCTTTATCTAGAAGCAATTGTAATAGTTAATTTGCGTATTCAAGCTAGAGTTAACTTGAAGTTATCGTAACATTTAGTGGCTTGTTGCTATAATGAAATTAGAGATAATCTGTAGGTTTACAAAGAGTTTTGTAAATGCTGTTTTGGATCAGTGATTTAGTTAAGTGTTGGGAAAAATCCTACTGAGTAGTAGGTCGTGGTATTTTTCACCTCTTGAGCTGGGTGTTTTCCACGTAAAAATCTCTATGTTCTTTATTTTATGTACCTATTATTCTGCAACAGTAGTAGTTGAAACATATAGAAGAACCAGGTCCTTCTATAATCAAATTAAGCAAAATTTGGGTACCATACAAATCACCCCCCTCTTGTGTGGTATTGAAGTATGAAACATCATCGGATCTTTCAACAGTGCGGTCATACACATTTTTCCGCGGACCGTATAATTTTCTACGGACCGCACAATTTTGAGTACAGTCCGCACTTTTAATGCAACATATTTGCCTTAATTCAAAGATCTTCGGACCGCACAATTTTGTATGAGGACGCACAATTTGAAATCACACACCACTGACTTTATGTTTTGCAATTTATACACAATTGAGACATGGTATTTGTAATTAAACATGATTAATGATCTACCCTGTCCCCATTGAACAGATATGATATTGCCCACATGATTTTAAGCACACATAACTAACATTTTACATTCTAGGTCAAAAAAATAACTCTATCAAAAAAGAACAAAAACTAAGAGAAATTGGAAAATCTAAAGATGCAACGAACATACTAGTGATGAAAGATACAGGTAAGAATCTACACTGATTGAAATGAATGAGGATTGTGAACTAATTGGATGTGCACTGTGCTTTCTTATGTCTCAAGAACTCAGAGTGTGTACGTTATGAATAGTGCACTGAGGTTCTATTTGTAGGTTGACCAAGTCGCCCCAAACTTAAACTGAGTGCGGCCGCACAATTTTGAGTGTGATCCGCACTCTTTACCTGAACTTTGCTGAAGTGCTGTAGTCCGCACAAAAGTGAGTGCGTCCGCAGATTTTGTGTGGACCGCACACTTTTTTGTGCGACTGTAGATTGGCTATGAATTTGACAGACCAACTTTAGAGAGCTTGCAATTTTTGTCCTCTAGTTATCCGACCGCACACAGAATTATGCGGCCGCAGAGTGATTTCTTCTGTTGCAATCATAATTGTGTGATCCAAACTTTATCAACACTTAATTTTTATGACATAGTCACTGCAATTCACACCTATTCCTGCAAACACATCAAAATTGGTTAGCACAAAACAAAGCATATCTAATGAAAAAGAAAAGGAAAAAGAAAGAGACACATGAGTTGCCTCCCAAGAAGCGCCTGATTTAATGTCACGACACGTCACATATTACCAATCATTTGAAATAAAGATGTCACTCCCCAACCTCGGGAGGCGCGACCGGCGCTCAAGCGAGTGAACCCAACTGAGCAAGCCTCTTTAACACTTTCTACCCAGCTCAATACGATTAAGAAAACCACACTTTCATTTATTTAGACAATAGCAAAATCGAACATTCAACATTGTTAATTCATTTTCATATCACGAACCTTAAGTCGTGTTTAAGTTTTTAAGATTCCATATAGTTACAGTTCAGAAGAAGTAGAGTTTAGAATTACTATACAGTACATCGTCCTATCCGACATCCGAACATAACCCACACAAACGTCTATGGAGCCTCTAAGGATACAAAAGACAATTATGACAACGCCGCCAACAAGGCCCAAGCTATACCTCAAAAGTGTAAGTCTACACAAAAGATGTACAACATAACCCCTTGGAGGAGAAAAAGGGGTTCACCAAGACTTTTGAGAAGAGGATACTCCGTTACGCGTGATTGGGACTGTCCGCTATGGGGCCACCTACATTCATTCAAAAATATAGCGACCCCCGACAAAAGGGACGTTAGTACCATGGAATAGTACTAGTATGTATAACTAAACACCATCCTGTTAGAAGGAACAACCATACAAGAGTAAAAAGAAATCATAAGGACTACAAAGCTTCAAACAATTACTACGTCAGCAATATAAAAGGTTCACATATTTTTACATAGTTTCCGAAATTTTAGGTTGGGGCATTCCATATTGTTGCATCATCATCCACAATACCACCGCTTCCTTGAGCGGAGTCCGATCATGGCCCCATCGGCTAAGCCGTCTTACCAAGATGTTAGCCTTATTTCATTCTCACTTTTCAGTTTCAATTATCAATATATTACCACCATGTGTGTATAACATGGCATCCGATCACGGCACAATCGGCTAAGCCATCTCACCAAGACGTTACCATTTTCCGTTAATCATCTCACTTCAACCTTTGGTTTCACATGTATTAGTTCATCGACACTTGGGGCCACAATTACTACATTCCATAACTCATGTTTCACATTATTCCCATTTTCAACATTAACCTTGCCATTTAGGATCATAGGCATATACAAAAGCAATTTAAGTTATAAGCATAGAGGGGAATTCATCTAGTTCGGCATATTAATCACAATGTAACCTTGACTTGACATTTAGGCATTTAGCACATAGCTCATGTTCTCCACACATCCTCAATTTACAAAGAATAAAACATTAAACACATGGAGAAGCACCTTCCATATACATTTTCACATCATTAATTTATTTGACATAACAAGTACATCAATCAAATTTTGGACTTACAGCNGGGGGGGGGGGGGGGGGGGGGGTTAGCCATACACATCTAAATAGAGCTTTCTTTAAATCATTATAATAAATTCCGGAATTTCCTAGCAACTTCGATCTATTTTATGAAAATTACAAATTGAACCAAGAATTAGAGACATGAATAGGATTCTAGCTCATTTAGGACCCTTTTGTGAGAGATTTCTATCATTTTACACCTCAATTGCTACGTTTTAGTTCACAACCTCCCCATACCCTATTATCTTTTATGCATGCAAGAATATCCATTCTTATACCCATGAACCCCCAAGCTAATTACTCATTCTAGTGTGAATCTCGAAACTAAAGGTTAGGGCTCAAGTTTTTACCTATTGGGGTGAAGGCCTAGCAAATTTTACTTGATAATATTCAAGGCTTTAGGCAAGAATTGAGTGGGGATTTGATGAAGATCACCCTCTCTCTCTAGAACTTCCTCTCTCACTTTTTTTACAGAAGAATATCTTAAAATGGGTCTGATGGGGTGTTTTTAATGGGATGGGGTCAGGTTTTAAAAGTTAGAGAATAGGATCCCAACACGATCTGCAATCACATAAGGGACATGTAGCCCGCAGAATAGACCGCAAAAATGGCCCCAAAAAACCTAAACAAACTAACCGGGTATGCGACAGAAACGCCCGCACACCTATTCTGCCGTCGCGTAATGCACCGCAGAACTGCCCCTCACAAAAATTCCAAGGGGATTATGCGATGAATATGCGGCCCCATATTGATTTTGTGATCGCATAATTGGATGCATAGTTGTCCTCAAATTAACCATCAAATTGTCTGACTCTGCAGCAATTATGCACTCCGCATAGCTGTTTTGCGATCGCATAATGGACCGCAGAAACGCACTTTTCTGGAAAACATTGTTCCTTAACTTTTGAATGCACAAATCAATCCAAAGGGTTCAAACTGTAGCGAGCAAGCTCTCCGCGAAGAATTTAACAAATCTCTAACACATATACCTAACTTGCACTACGAGCTTTCGAGTTCTGAGTAGAAATTTTCATGGTGCCTTGCAGAAGAACTGCCACGATGCGGAGATCATCAACTTTTCTAAGATAGTCTTTCACCAGGTGCCTATTGACTCTAAACACTTCGACATTCTTATTTTTCAAGTCCCATGCACCAAATTGTGTCACACAAACAACCTCAAATGGGCCACTCCATTTTGACTTCAGTTTCCTGAGAACATCTGTAACCGAGAATTGAACAATAACATAAAATCACCTTCTTCAAACTCCTTGCTCCGAATGTATTTGTCATGGAGGTACTTTATATTCTCCTTATATAAGGATGAACTTGTATATGCATGGTACCGGAACTCATCTAGCTCATTCAATTGTGTCATCCTTAAGTTGGCGACGACATCCCATTCAAGATTAAGCTTCTTTAATGACCACATAACCTTATGCTCTAGTTCCAGTGGAAGATGACAAGCCTTCCCAAACACCAATCGATATGGAGACATAAAAATCACATTTTTGTAAGCCGTACTATAAGCCCATAAATCATCATCAAGTTTTCTTGATCAATCATTCATGTTGGCATTTACTGTCTTTGATAAAATACTCTTGATCTCCCGGTTGGAGACTTCCACTTGTCCGCTTGCTTGAGGGTGATAGGCGGACAAGACTTTATGAGTGACACTATACTTGGTGAGTAAGGTATCAAAAGCCTTATTTCAAAAATGTGAAACCACATCACTTATGATTGCCCTTTAGGTACCAAATCTTGTAAAGATGTTCTTCCTAAAAAATGCCACCAACTTCGAGCTTCGTTGTTGGGTAAATCCACGGCTTCAACCCATTTTAACACATAGTCCATAGCTACCAAAATGTAAGTGTTCCCACAAGAGATCATGAACGGTCCCATGAAATCAATGCCCCACACATCAAAGATGTCAATTTCCAAGATGGTGGTGAGGGGCATTTCATTCTTCTTAGAAATCCCACCGGCCCTTTGACATTTATCACAAAGCTTGACTAAATCACTAGCGTCCTTATAGAGAGTACGCCAACATAAATCACAACTCAACACATTTGTTGTCATTCTAGCTCCACCATGGTGACCACCATATGGTGAATAGTGGCAAGACTCAAGAATTTCCACTTGTTCTTCCTCCGGCACACATTGTCAAATCACACTATCGGTACAAATCTAGAAAAGATACGGTTAATCCCAATAATAGTCAAGCCAATCCCGCTTGAGCTTCTTTATTTGGTTTGAAGATAACTCATTCGATACAATGCCACCCATAACATAAGTTGCTAAGTCGGCAAACCATGGCATCCCGGTCATTGAAATAGCTAGAAGCTGCTTGTCGAGCAAGGAATCATTGATCTCTTGGCCATCATGTGGCCTCCCCTCCTCCTTCAATCGATACAAGTGGTCCGCCACTTGATTTTCACTAACTTTGAAGTCTTCAATCTCTAGATCAAACTCTTGCAATAGAAGCACCCACCGCATTAACCTTGCCTTTGAATCTTTTTTTCTCATTAAGTACCAAAGCACCGCATGATCAGTGTGGACAATCATCTTTGTACCCATCAATTACGAGCAAAAATTCTCCATAGAAAAGACAATAGCAAGTAGTTATTTTTTGGTCACCATGTAGTTGAGCTGGTCATCATTCAAGGCCTTACTAGTATAGTAGACCGGATGGAAGATTTTGTTGATTCGTTGCCCCAAAACTGCTCTAACCGCCACATCATTTGCGTCACACATGACCTCAAAAGGCAAGCTCCAATCCGGTGCGATGATAATAGGAGTAGTTGTCAGTTTGAACTTGAGCAATTCAAATGCCTTCATGCAATCCTCATTGAAATGGAATTTGGCATCCTTCTCCAAAAGCGTAAGGGATTCACCATTTGGAAAAATCCTTGATAAAACGGCGATAGAACCTCGCATGACCCAAGAAACTCCTCACTCCCTTCACAGATGTAGGGGGCAGAAGAAATCACTTCTATTTTTGCCTTGTCGACCTCAATACCATTCTTTGAAATTTTATGGCCAAGGATAATGCCTTCCTTGACCATGAAGTGACATTTCTACTAATTCAATACCAAGTTTGTCTCCTAAGATCTTGCCAAGACCTTATCCAAATTGTTCAAGCAACCATCAAAAGAATTCCCAACCACGGAAAAGAGATCCATGAAGACCTCAAGAATATCCTCCACCATTTTGGTGAAGATAGCCATCATACACCGTTGAAAATTCGCCAGCGCATTGCATAATCCAAATGGCATCCTTGAGAATGCGGAAGTACCATAGGGAAATTTTTTGATCTTACGGAGCAATAAAATTTGATTATAGCCGTAACACCCATCGAGGAAACAATATAAAGCGTGGACGACCAACCTATGAAGCATTTGATCAAGGAAGGGAAGTGGGAAACGATCTTTTCTTGTGGCTTTGTTGAGCTTGCGATCACACTCTCCATCCGGTCACCGTTCTTGTAGGAATCAACTCATTCTTGTCATTGGTAACCACAGTCATGCCCCCTTTCTTTGGGACACATTGCACCGGAGAAGTCCATGAACTATTAGAAATGAGGTAAACAACCCCAGCGTCCAACCACTTTATGATATATTTTTTGACCACCTCTTGCATTGCTTCATTTAGCCTCCTTTGATGTTCCACGGAGGGTTTGGCACCCTCCTCCAAAATAATCTTGTGCATACAAAAGGAGGGGCTTATGTCGCGGATATCCGCCAATGTCCATCCAATTTCTCTCTTCCTCCTTTGTAGCATCTCCAATGTGAACTCTACCTGCATATTATTCAAACAAGAGGAAAGAATAACCGGTAAAGTTGAAGAAGGGCCAAGGAATTCATACCTGAGATGCAGAGGCAATGGCTTTAGTTCCAAAGTGGGGGGATCATCGACTTAAGGATCTATTGGAGAAGTCTTCCGGTTTTTAATATCCAATGATAACTTGCGGGTCCATAAGTGTACGACCCTATTTCTTGCAATGCATTCACACATTCCACATAACCTTCTTTCTCCTCATCATTATCAAGGTTGAGAAAAACAACTTCCAGATTATCCTCAACATTCATTGTGGCATTAGTTTCATCAATAATCACATCGGTCACCAAATCCATGAATGAATAAACTTCATTGCTATTCGGTTGCCATATAGATTTGAACACATCGAAGACCACCTTTTCATCACCCACCCAGAAAGTGAGCTCACCGATTTCCATATCAACAAGAGACTTTCCTGTAGCAAGGAAAGGTCTACCCAAAATAATAGACACCTCATAGTCCACTTCACAATCAAGAATCCCAAAATTCGCCAGTAGGATGAACTTGTCAACCCGAACCAACACATCATCAATAATACCCAAAGGTCTCTTCATTGTACGATCACCCATTTGCAACCTCATAGATGTGGGTCTTGGTTTCCCAATCCCCAAAGTTTTGAACACCAAATAGGGCATCAAATTGATATTATCCCCAAGTTCACATAAAGCTTTGGCAAAGTCGGCGCTCCCAATTGTACATGGGATAGTGAAAATGATCGGATCTTCCAATTTAGGAGCCATTGAGTGCACAATTGCACTTACTTAATGTGTCATCTTTATAGTCTCACAATTCATCGACCTTTTATTGGTCACCAAGTCCTTCATGAACTTTGCATATCCCGGCATTTGTTCCAAAGCCTCAACCAACGGAACATTAATAGACAAACTCTTCATGTTAATGAACTTTTTAAATTGGTTCTTACCATTTTTCTTGGCAAGTCTTTGAGGATATGGAAAAGGGGGCCTTGGCATTAGCGTCTTAGCCTTTGGCACTATCGGTTCCGTTATGTCAACTATGTGCTCCCTAGACGGGTTCACTTCTTCTTGAGTCTCCTCCACATTATCTTCAATATCGATTCTCACCTCATCATTTGCTTGCACTTAAATACTTTTTATCTCATCTTCTTGTACCACATGTTCATCATCCACAATCTTCTTTTGGCTTGAGGTGGTTGCATACCCATCTTTTCCATTCCTTGTAGTCACGGCCATGGCATGTCCTGTATTGTTCTCACCCTTTGGGTTTACCAGCGTATCATGTGGTAGTGACCCCTTAGACACGAGTGTTCAACACTTGCGAGATTTGGCCCGATTGAACTTCCAACTTATGGATTGAAGTGTTGTGAGAGGCTAGCTGAGCATCAGAGTTGGAATTCTTCTCCATCATTTGTTTGAACATGTTCTCTATTCGGCCTATTTCATTGTTGGAAGAATTTGGACCTTGGGAAGGATACGGAGGTGGATTTCTTGGTTGTTGATACATCATGGGCCTTTGAAAACCCGACCCCCGGTTGTTGTTGTTGTTGTTCCACCCTCCTTGGTTATTACCTACCCAATAGCCTTGATTATTGCCACTCCAATTTCCTTGGTTATTTTTACCATTCCAATTTTCTTGATTTCTTTGAATGTTCCAATTACCTTTATTGCTTGAATTCCAATTTCCATGATTTCCTTATGGTTGCCATTGTTGTTGATTCGGGCCTTGATTGTTGTTTCTTTTCTCTTGGAAGTTGTTCACATATTATTCATTGTTTGTCCATATTCATCAAATCCACTATCATCTTACTCATAATTTTCAACCTGATTTTGCACTTGAGGACCCATTTGCCTTCTTTTGTTTACCATCATACTTAATCCTTCCATTGTATTTACTTGCTTGGGACCTTGCACTTGTTGAAGTTGAGCTTTGGCTAGTTGATTCATTGTGGTGGTCAACTCGGCAATTGCTTGCCCATGATCATGTAATTCTTTATGCAAGTGAATCACATTTGGATCGCCTTGAGGAACATTTGATCTATTTTTCCATGCCGATGAAGTATCCACCATTTCATCAAGAATCTCACAAGCCTCCGCATACGGCATTGTCATGAAATTTCCAGCGGCAAGTTGGTTGACCACACATTGATTGGTAGTATTGATCCTCCTATAAATGTTTGTTTAATCATAGCCTCCTTCATGTCATTGTTTGGACACTCTTTCACCATAGTTCGATACCTTTCCCATATATCGTGCAAAGCCTCATTCGGTTCTTGTTTGAAAGCTAGAATCTCATCCCTAAGACTTGCCATATGCCCTGGAGAAAAGAATTTGGAAATGAGATTCTCAGCCAATTAATCACATGTATGGATAGAATGATTTGGCAATCTCTCTAACCAATCCAAATCCTCCCCCCGTAGAGAGAAAGGGAATAGCCTCAATCTTAAAGCATCCTCAGAGATGTTTGTTTTTTACTCCCCATAAAGTGTCAATAAACCCTTTCAAGTGCTTTTATGCATTTTGACTTGGAGACCGGTGAAGAACGCACATTGTTCCAACAGTGTAAGCATGACATTTGTAATTTGAAAGTTTCCTACCTTAATGCGGGGAGAGACTATGGCACTTGCATATCCTTCATTTGGCAACACTCGATGTGCCGCTCTTGGAGGATGTGGTGGTGGAACAGGAACATCGTCTTGAGGTGACCAACCTCGTTTATTTATTTGAGGTTCAAGAGGAACCTCATCAATTTGGTCATCATCCCCCAATGGCACGTTTCCAAGAAGATCATTGTTTTTGAGAGGCATTATATCACCTACAATCGTTTTCACAAAAATATTAGTAACTCAGAAGGAAAGGAAGGAAAATCACAAAAAAAAACAAATATATAGCTAAATGCATTTTTAGCTCCCTGGCAATGGCGCCAAAAATTGGTGTCTCCCAAATACACACCACTGATTGGGATTGTGAAGCGGTCGATGCAATTATAATTACCCAACGTGAGTCGAGGTCGATTCCACAAAGAGATTATATTGGATTAGGTATATATCTAGACTAAGTGTATGATGTTCCCAAAATGCACTTCCACTTGTTTGTTTGTTTCTTTCTACCTTTAATGATTATGCTAAAGTTTGGAAATGAAAGACAAGAGAAAGATGTTTTTGGTGGTGTTGTTTTTCAAGTTTATAAAAGATCTAAGGTCATGACTTTCACCTAGGTGATTACCTAATGGATTGTGGGATTTAAGGTAAGTTTGATTGGTCGGGATATAATATAGCAATCACACGCAATTACCCACTCAATATCTCTTGGTAATTACAGTGATTTTGCCCAATTTGGATTTCTCAAGTCCAAATGGGTAATGCACAAAACAAGTGATAGAAGCTCAAGTCGCATCTTACTATCTTTAGATACGACCCTTTAATTGGGGCTATTAATTTCTTGAGTTCACCCCAATTCCTTGTTAGCGACATTTTCCTAGGCTTAGTCTCTCTTTCTCAAGTAGAATCTAAGTCAATTAGGCATGAATCAATGTTTGTAACGATTAATTCTTCAATTCAAGCAAGAACTAGGCGAAATATCACTCATCCAATCACAAACAAGCCATAAATCAAATACCCATTAGGTACTCACACTAAGGTTGGGTCACAACCCTACCTAGAAATTTAGCTACTCATAGAGAAAATTGAAGAAACTAAGAAGAAAATAAGATTATACTCATAATTGATGATAAAGGAAAAAAAATCCAATGTTAAAATGATAAACTATCACAACATTACCCAAAGCAATAAAGGAAAAATGGCTATCTATTTTCGGATGTTCAAACTTAACCTAATTTTCACAAAAAAGACTATTTACACACAGTTGCAATTATCAGACAAAATTTCCCTTGCGAAGGTTCTACTTCTGCACTTTGATGTTGGCTTGAAAAGATGGACTTCTGCGATGGCACAATTCTCGATTGTGGCCGAACTTCTTCAGATTCTGCAGACCGCACATTTATGAGTGTCGCCACACTCTTGATCTCGAGCTTTAACACGAGAGACTTTTGTGGACTGCACGTTTCTGAGTGCGGCCACACTTTTGATTCTACGGCCGTACAATAATGGTGCGTTCTGCACTTCTTCATGGATCAAAATCACATCTCTCTCTTTACCTCATCTTCTGCGATTGTGCAATAGTTGTGCGGTCCACGCTTTGCAAAGAAAATTTATCAGAAGTCTCTTCATGCTCTTCGGTCACACACAAAATTGTGCAATCTGCACTTTGCTCTTTTTTCTTTGTTTCAGTCCTTGTCCAAAATTACTCCTTCTTGAGTTGATTTTCACTCTTTGGCTCATTTTCCAATAATCCTGCAATAAGCATATCTTATCAGTTCTTGGGAATATCTTTAATCATTTTTAAGATAAAATGAAAGTAAAATGGTGCAAATAAGTAGTCAAAATCCCTACTTGTCAGGGCGTTCCCGAGAAGCCATTTTAAAATCCCTACTTCGTCCCCTACACCTGAAACACAAAACTTGCTATAGAAAGGGAAGCTCTCAAGAACCCAACTTCCTCCCAGGTCCCTCCATCATCCAAGGTAAGTTCTAATGATGATTCTTAGTTGATTTCAATTCTCCAACACCTTATTAACATGGGTAAACCCTTCAAATTATTAAATATTCGATTGGGCATCATTATTGAGAAAACAAACCCTAGAACTCGAATTTAAGAGGATTGAACGTCAAAAGGTAATATCTTTAGTGTCTAATTCATTATAACATTGGATTAATGATTATAGACTCTAAGTTCATGAGATATGATTTGATTGGTTTGATGGAAAAGCATGAATGGACTAGGGGTAGCAAACGGGCGGGTCAGGTCGGATATGGTTCGGCTCGAAAACGGGTAATGCAAAAATGGGTATCCGACCTGAATCATATTTAATACGGATAAAAAACAGGTTAACCGGCAGATAAAATGGTTAACCATATTATCCGTTCATGGTTTCACGTTAGCCTCAACCTCTAATATGAATTTTCTTCCATGTGCAAACATCTGTTCCTTTTAAGGCACCATCCAGTGCTTAGGCATGCTAATTTGTTCCCTGAAAATGCTTTTGGGGAGATTTTGACTTTATTACCCATCGAATAACCAGTGGTTACTCATTTAAAATATGGATAATATCGGTAATATCCGTATTTGATCCGTTTTATAAATGCTCATTATCCAACCCTTATTTTAGTGGATAAAATGGGTGGTTACTTATTTTTTTTTATCCATATTGCCACCCCTAGAACAGACATAGGTTTGAGTTGTTGATTATTGGTTAAGGATGTTGTTTATCTTATGGGTGATGATGAATGATATTAATTATAAGAAATTTGAGATTTTAGATTTTATTAGGAGTAAGAAAATGGGGTTATTGGGTGTAGAGAAACCATTATTGAGGTCTAAAAGGCTTTACTCTAATAAGGTGGTTTGATAAAATTCTTAAGTGACCAAACTATGAGTATTACTGCTAATATGGAATTCCTTTGACTTGTATTGCTATATATTAAAGTTGAAAGTATTGACAAACATTGTATTATGCTCAAGAGCAGGAATTTAAGGTATGTGAGGATAACTCTATATGTTTGGGCATGTTAATGATTCTCCCTATACTACATTTCTTCTACAACGTTACTAATTACCTCAGAAATATAGTTAAGTTTAGTTCCTTGAATAGTTGCAGAACTTCTATTCTCTAGCTTCGTAATTCATTCATAACTTTCATTCTGAACATTGTGAGCTCAGTGCGTAATCAATATAGACTTGTGTTTGATGCATATGAGTCTTAGTCTAGATTACTCAACATGTCATAAACAGTTGAAGTTTTAGTTTTCATAACTAGTTCATGAATACATGTCTTAGTTTAGTTCTATTCATCATTCAAGTATTGTGTAACTCAGTATGGTTTAGTATCATATATTACAGTACGATTCTCAATTCTTATTTTTAAATCCCTGAATATTGAACACATGTATTTGGGCCTGAAGTTGTACTTTATGCTTTATGCATCTTTGGGCCTGGGAACACAATTTATGTTTTATGCATCTTTGGGCTTGAGGTTGTAGTTTATGCTTTATGCATTTTTGGTCCTGAGGCCACATTTATGTATACGTACACTGGGGCTCGAGGCTGCAACTTGTGCACATATATATTGGGCCTAAGGCCACAGTTTATTTCTTCAGATAAATAGGTGGTTCACCATTCTGAAGATGGAGTATTCATATTTTTCCTTCCTTTGTTCAATTCAGTTATCAGTTATCATTTCAGCTATTAGTTATCATTCAGTTATTAGTTATCGGTTATCAGTTATCAATTCAGTTTTAGTTTCAGCATTTACAGTTCTTTCTTTCAGTTGCTTTACATACCCAAGCAATTCAAATGTACTGACATCCCTTTCACTCAGGGCCTGTATCTTACGATACATGTAATGATTTACAGGTTGATGACTTAAAGAGCTAAGATTCTCGTACAAGCTACTTGGTGAGCCCTAGTTCTTTTGGGTCATTATTATTACTTTATATTCTTTCAGTATTTACAGACAGTCAGTGTTTTCAGTACTTCATTAGAGGCTTCTAGACTACACACTAGAGTAACAATTAGACATTGTTGCAGTCTTTTCATAATAAGCAATGTTTGCTACAGATATGTTTCATAATTATATTAGTGTTTTCGCACTTGATTTATATGATTCAGACTTTCAGCATATAAGCATGTTTAACTTATCTTCCTCATGTAATATGTTATGATACCATATGTTGATTCAGTCGGCCAGTTAGTTCGCTCAGTCGCATACAGTAAGGCACCGGGTGCCGTGTTACGTCCAGGCCCAGGTTCGGGGCATGACAAAGCTTGGTATCAGAACACTAGGTTCAAGTGTCCTAGGAAGTCTATGAAGTCGTGTCCAGTGGAGTTTCCTTTCTATGTATGTGCTGGCCATGCATATATATAGTTAACTACAAAGACATTTAGGATTGTCTCATTTCTTTCTGCTCTAAATCGTGCCATAAAGCTTAGAACAATATGTAACCTTCTTTCCAATAAAGTTCTAGAGGTAATGAATGCCTAAGCGATGAGAAAGAAAAACTCAAGGCCCTAGAGAGGATGATCGACTATTGGGGTATAATTATGGAGTATAGGTTGGTAACAAATGAGACTTGAAAGTATGTAATGTAGAACAATACAAATTAGAGCATAACCTTATCAGAAAGTACAAAAGTAGTTATCATATTCTTTGGTTATCAGTTTACAATAGTTACCAGTTATACGGTGTTGGCCAAGTAAAGGTTAGTTTTGAAGACTAACATAGGAACTCAGACATGAACCAGGTCAATCCAATGGAGCATAGATACGGATAGACTTAAGCATGCGGGGCGCACGTGAATGAGATAAACCTAACTTAACTGAAGCAATATCTCCTGATCCTGATAAAAAAAGGTTGCATATTGGATAAGGAGAAGGACTCCTTACTCAAAGAGAACACATATTAAGAAAGGGAAGGAGTTAGAGGTTGAGATCAACTAGAACTCTTCCACCAAGGAAGAGTAGCATCAAAATTCTAGTCAATCTCTATTTACTAACTCTATAAATATCAGTGTTGTTCTCTTTATAGGTAATGCATATAAGCAGAAGTTAAACGTGAAATGAGAGAAAAATATCAAGGCAATTTTGCAAGTAGTTCGTGTGTGATTCGAGAGTGCAAACCTGAAGCTACTTGAACCCGATAGAAGAAACAGTTTCAAGTGTCTGTCTTTTATTTGAGTTCAATTGTAGTAGGTGGTTTCCTATTGTACCTTTCAGATTTATCTAGAAGCAATTGTATTAGGTACTTAGAGTTTTCAAGTTAGAGTTAACTTGAAGTTTGCGCAACAGTTAGACGTTGTGTCATACAAAGGGATTAGAGTTAGTCCTAGGTTTACAAAGAATTTTTATAAATGCAGCTTTTGGCCCAGTGATTTTACTTGAGAGTTTGGGAAAATCCTACTAGAAAGTAGGTCGTGGTTTTTTTACTTTTTGAGCCAGGTGTTTTTCACGCAAAATACTTGTGCTCTTTACTTTTTGCATTTACTATTTTTGCAATAGTAGGTTAAGAAACACATATTGAAGTATAAAACATCAATTGGTATCGGAGCGTGTTATCCTTAAAGAGGCTAACACCTTAGGAACAAATCAAGATAAGTGCACCACCTGGGAACTGGGAAGGACAATCCACTGTTAGTCCTTCACTCTTTAATGACCAATACTATTCCTGATGGAAAAACAGGATGAGAGATCACATCATTGGAGAGGATTATGATCTATGGGACAAATTCATTGATGGTCCCCTGGCTACGTTAAAGAAGAATGCTGAAGTAGTAGATGTGCCAAAAATAAGAGTTCACTGTAATGTTGAGAATTTGAGGAAGTGGGAAAAGAATGCTAAGGACAAGAAATGGCTTGTATGTGGACTTGGTCTAGACGAGTACAGTAGAGTTAAAAGTTGTACCATCGCTAAGGAAATATGGTACTCTTTGCAAGTGGCTCACGAAGGAACTCCTCAAGTGAAGAGATCAAGAGGAACATTGTTGTATTCTCAATATGAGAATTTCACCATGAAGGAAACAAAAACCATCCAAGAGATATATACAAGTTTCACAACACTAACAAATGAACTTAAGTCTCTTGGAAGGATAATCCTTGAAGAAGACAAAGTTGAGAAAATTTTGACAAGAGTCTTGCCAGTCACTTGGGAAAGCAAAATCACTGCTATTTGGGAATCAAATAATATTGCCACTCTCAAGTTGAACGAGCTTATTGAAAATCTCACTGCATATGAACTTAGAAGGAAAACCATGAAGATGGATGAACCCAAGAAGGAAATGAGCTTGGCTCTTAGAATCATTGAAGGTGTTGGTCTAGAAGAGGATGAAATGGCTATGATCACAAAGGACTTCAGGAAGTATCTAATGAGAGGAAATGGTTCTTCAAGAGGTGAAATATACAACAAACCAAGGGTTCCTAAAAACCATACCAACGACGGCTTCTACAAATATGGTAATACTGATTACATCATCAAAAACACTCTTTAGTGGAAAATTGAATGGAAGAAGGAAAGGGTTAAACAAAGAAATAGGAGAAGGAACAGGTTCATCCCAAGAAGAACAAAGGATCAACAAAGGCTATGGTTGCTGCCTGGGAAGAAAGCTTATATGAGGATTCAGAAGATGGAGATGGAGATGAACAAGCACTTATGGCCATTGGAAAATTTGATGATGAATCAAAGGCAATTGTGATTCATCTCAAAGATAAGATTAAGTTTTTGTCTAAAGAAAGTCTATCTAAGTTACTTCTAGATTTCATTGATGAATCTAAGGTCATAAACAATGAAAAAGAATAGCTGTCTAAGGAATGTGTAATCTAGAAAGCCAAGTGCAAAAATCTGGAACTCAGAGCTAGTGAAAGAGATAGTAAAAATGCTGAGTTGAAGAACCAGGTTCTTGAACTTGACGCCACTGTGCTAGAGCTTAGATCTGAAAATTTAAAACTGAAATTAGGAACATGTAAAAAGAAATCCGATCGCTCACATATCACCTTAGAAGAAAATCTAGGGAAAATAAAAGATGAGTTATACAAAAGAGATGAGCAGACAAGATTCCTAAAAGAAGATCTAAGCAAGGTTAAGCATGATCTAGATAGAACTTGTAAATGGAATAGGTCCTCTGATGCACTTTCATGGCTACAAGAACAACATAGTAGCAATAAGAGAGGACTTGGTTGCGGGACCTAGTGGGATCCCAAAATCAAGTACAACACACTTCTTGAGAACAAGATATGCACACACTGTGGTAAGACTGGTCGCTACAAAAATGAATGCACTACAAAATAAAGGCTAGTCAAAAGAACAAATCATTTGTTCAAGGGAAAAATAGGCTGCCACAATGAGCTAAAAAGAACTTAATTCACCATTTTGCCTAACCCCTTATTTCCTTTTGTAGGTACAAGTGAAGGGGAGAAGCCAAATATGATACCTGGATAGTGGCTGCTCAAAGCACATGACTGGAAGCAAGAATCGGTTCCTTTCACTTGAGGACCTCAAAGGAGTTAATGTCTCCTTTGGAAATGGTAAGAAAGTTGAGAATATTAGGGTTGAAAAGGTAGGTAAGACAGACTAATATTCCATTGAGAATGTCTACTTGATAGATAGCTTGAAATACAGCCTAATCAGTGTATCACAACTGTGTGATAAAGGTAACTTGGTAGAACCCACCTCTACCAAATGTTTTGTGATAAATCTTACCACTAACAAGATTGTTTTGGAGGGAAAAGGAGTAAAAAATATATACATTGTAGATCTGTCCACTCTTTCATAAAATGAACTCACTTGCTTGAGTATGTTGGACAATGATCCCCTCCTTTGGCAAAAGAGACTTGGACATGCAAGTCTAAGTCAACTCAACAAATTAGTCTCCAAGGACCTGGTGATAGGACTGCCTAGCATAAAGTTTAAGGAAGACAATGTTTGTGAGGCTTGTGCAAGGGGGAAGCAGGTAAGATCCTCTTTTAAATGCAGGAAAAAGGGTAAGCACGACTAAACAATGGAACTGGTTCATATGGATCTATGTGGACCAATGAGAACATTAAGCAGGGTGGTAAAAGATATGTGATGGTGCTATTTGATGATTACTCTAGGTTTAATTAGACATTGTTTTTAACATCTAAAGATGAAGCATTTGAAATGTTTACTTCTTTTGTTATAAAACTCAGAAATAACTAGGTAATTAACTTGCATCAATTAGGTTTGATCATGAAACTGAATTCGAGAATGCTAATTTTATGATGTGCATGGCATAGATCATAATTTTTCTGCCCCTTGGACTCCACAACAAAATGGAGTAGTTGAAAGAAAGAATAGGACACTTGAAAATATGGCTAGGACTATGCTGCTTTCTAGTAAACTGTCCCATAGCTTCTGGGCAGAAGCTATAAACACTACATATTACATCATTAATAGGTGTGTGACTAGACCTCATATAGAGAAGACTCCCTATGAGTTACTTAAAGGGATAAAATCAAATATATCTCATCTTAGGGATTTGGATGCAAGTGCTTTGTACACAACAATGGAAAGGACTCCTAAGGTATGTTTGATCCCAGAAGTGATTAGGGAGTATTCTTACGATATTCTTCACATTGAAAAGCTTATAAAGTGTACAACAAAAGAACTATGTGTGTAGAAGAAAGTGTACAAGTGGTTCTTGATGAAACTAACATTCTTTCTGAGAGACAGGAACATGAAAATGAAGCTATTGGTCTGGTAAAAAGTTTAAATGAAATCTAAGCCCAAGCTGAAGTTGCACCAGAAGAAGGAGCAGGTGATGGAACAGGTTCTTCCATCTAGGGCAACCTAATAGGGGAAACTGAACAAACAGGAACTGAATCTAATTCCTAAATGGAACATGTCCATGAGCTTGTTCCTCAGCAACAAAACATGGGAGAAACATCAAACAGAAACCAGTTGGTTGTGAAACCTTATAAGTATCAAAGTTCTCATACCATTGAGAACATAATTACTGATCCAACTTCTGGAATTAAAACTAGATCATCATTAAAGAATCTTTGTGCTTTTGACGCTTTCTTATCTCTTATTGAACCAAGCAATGTTGCTGAGGCTTTGCAGGATGCAGACTGGGTAAATGCAATACAAGATGAACTCAATCAGTTTGAAAGGAGTCAAGTTAGGCATATGGTTCCAAGACCCAAGGACAGATCAGTAATTGGCACTAAATGGGTCTTCAGAAACAAACTTGATGAGGATGGAATTGTTGCAAGGAACAAGGCAAGGATGGTAGTTCAAGGTTATAGCCAATAAGAGGGCATAGACTATGATGAGACCTATGCTCCAGTTGCAAGGTTGGAAGCAATAAGACTCCTCATAGCCTTTACTGCATACATGGAGTTTACTCTTCACCAGATGGACGTCAAGAGTGCCTTCCTCAATGGCTACTTAAAGGAAGAACTGTTTGTCAAGCAACCTCTAGGGTTTGAAAGCAAGGAGTGTCCTGATCATGTATACAGACTTGACAAGGCACTCTATGGACTCGAGTAGGCTCCTAGAGCATGGTATGAACAATTATCAAGCTTTTTGCTTGAAGAGGTAAAATTGATAACACTCTGTTCTTGAGGGAAAAAGTTAAAGATATTCTAGTAGTACAAATATATGTTGATGACATAAATTTTGGAGCAACCACTCAAATACTAAGTAAGGAATTTTCTAATCTAATGGGGAGTGAATTTGAAATGAGTATGATGGGTGAGCTTAATTTATTTTTAGGCTTACAAATTAAATAAAATTCAAATGGAACCATGATCCATTAGTAAAAATATGTAAAAGAGTTGCTCAAGAAGTATAAAATGGAAGAATCAGAGGAAATAGATACTTTTATTGCAACAGCCACAAAATTGGACATAGATGAACCTAGTTCATATGCTGATCAGAAGTTGTATAGGGGTATGATTGGTTCACTTTTGTATCTTACTGCTAGCAGACCTGACATTATTTTCAGTGTAGGGCTTTGTGCTTAATTTCAAGCAAATCCAAAAGAATCCCATTTGACTGACGTCAAGAGAATATTTGAGATTCTTGAAAGGCACCACTGACCTTTGCCTTTGGTATCCAAAAGGCAGTAACTTTAACCTAGTGGGATATGATGATGCTGACTATGCAGATTTCCTTGTACACAGGAAGAACACCTCAGGTATGGCATACTTTCTTGGTTCATGTCTTGTGTCATGGGCCACTAAAAAGCATAATTCAGCAGCCTTATCTACTACTAAAGCTGAGTTAGTTGTTTCTGCTTCTTGTTGTGCTCAATTGTTGTGGATCAAACAGCAGTTAAAAGTTTTTGGTATTGATGTTAATTGCATCCCTATTTTTTGTAATAACACTAGTGCTATCAGTATGACAAAGAACCAGATTCATCGTAAGAGAAATAAGCACATAGATGTTAGACAACATTTTTTAAGAGACAATTATAAGAAATGATTGATCACTATAGAGTTTTGTGCTACTGATAAGAAGATTGCTGACATATTTACAAAAGCATTAAGTAGAGAGAGCTTTGAAAGGAACAGTTTAGTATTAGGGATAATTAAGATCACCTAATGGAACCAGTTCAGAATGCACAATGAAAAAAAATTATTATTTTTTAGTTACAAAATCTGGAACTTGTGTAAATACCTAGATTAATCTTTGCTCAGTATCATACTGTAAATAGTATACTCATGTGCCATGTGTTAATATGACTCACTACTCTCTAACAAAATTTCTCTATTTTGCCAAATTGAGGCACGATCATCGGTACTGGTTCATCTGAATAATGAGGTATGTTTTCTGCACTCTGCACAATCATATATATTAATATTTATTTCATGAGCAGAGTCCTACCTAGGTTCAAAAACTTCAAAAAGTCATCTTTTAAGTTTGAAACAGTTCCGTTTCAACTAGACTCTTCACCGTGTTGAAATGCCTAGATACTAGAGAAGCTTAATTGCCTATTCAACCTACAATTTCAGGGTGATTAGACTTCTATTTGACTGCCAAAAGCTGTCGTTGTGTATTAGTTACCCTCTCCCTTTAAATCCACCATCATCACCACAACCACTCTCTTATAATTTTCAAAAACCGTCAAACTTTTTTGTTTTCTCTTCCTTCTCTTCCAAAAATCATACCACCCAGTTCTTCAAAGATTCTAGAAAAAATGACTATCCTCCAAGATAATCCCTGTACACCTACTCCCTCTGATTTCTCTATTACTCCTCAACCCATCACTACCCCTCAACTTAGGAAAAGGCGAGTAAAGATGTTTGGTCGCAAAATTTTGGCTACAGGTGCACTTTCAAAGAAATTAAACGCACAGTTAAAGGCTAGTCAAGCATAAGATTTCCAAAATTCTGATGATTCTTTCAAGTCTGCAAGTGAGGGGGAAGGAACTGGATCTTTTGATTCTGACCAGGCAATATCTGTGTAAAATCCCTCTACTGGGGTAATTTCTGATCTAGCTGAAAATTTGGAAAATCCATTTGTTTTGGTTGGATCTGTTGTGGATATGGAAATGACTGAGACAAGAAGGAGAGGAGGTAAAAATAAAAGAGAAAAATAAATAGAGAGTGAGGGTGTGCGTGGTGATGAGAAAGGAAAAGGAAAAGAACTGGTTGATTCCTCACCCACCTCTGAAATGATTAAAATGGCTATCTGTGGGGCTAAACCAGAAAAGGTGATAGAAAGTAGCAAGAAAAAAGAGGGAAGTGGTTCAGGCGAAGCTGCTGAAGGACTAGTAAATCTTAGAAAGCATACAAATGAACCTGGTTCATCTGTTGAAGAGACCCTAGCAGATCTTCTAAAAAAGGTTGGTGCTAGATATAACTCTAAGATAAGGATAACTTCAAAACCAAGACTCCTGGCACTGCGAACCAACAAGAAAAGGAAGGCTACTTCTCCTGCAACTAGTGATATTCCTTTACCAAAAGGAAGGGCCACAAGGAGCAAGTTGAAGCAAAGTGAGGAGGACTTGCAGAAAGCTATAGAAGAAAGTAAGACGAAAAGAATGGACAAAGGGAAAGCAAAAGTGGCAAAGCATGTTGAGGTTGTTGATGTGGATGAGATAGACCTGTTCCATTAAGGTGAACATGTGACTGTGGAGGTGGAGGTTCAGACCTCTAAGCCTAATAAAGGCAAGACTTCCTCAAAGAAGTCTTCATTTGTATCCAAGTCTGCTGAACCCTCCGTAGACATGTGATTTTTTATCCTCCCCAAGATTTTTTATATTTTACCATATAAATATTTAGTTTAAGCCTAATATTGCTATTTCAACTAATTTTGACTCTTTTACTTTATTTCATCACATAAATGAGATTACAAAAAATATTTTAGTTTATGTAGCTTTTATAAATTTAAATAAAAAATATATAAAATAGTACCTTATTTTTTACTTTTATTATAATCTTGAAAACACAAAAAATAATTTTATATTTTAATATAGTTTTGTTTAATTAATTAGGATTAGCTTTTGCATTGTATAGTATTTTTATTTTATATTAAAAGGAGCCAATTAAGGTGTTGGACCATAATTTTAGGAGTTTTAGAGCCCAATTGTTGGCCCAATTCGGATTAGCCCATTAAATCTAATACCCAATACCCATCAAGCTAATCCTAAGGACCCTTCTAGACTCTTCTTGGGAACAAAAAATAAATATAAAGACCCTAAGGACCTAAGAGAAAAAAAAGAATACACACAAGATATAACCTAGAACCCTAATATACTAATCAGAAAAAAAAGACACAAAAAATATGCCTAACACTCAAAAGACCCTAGACCTAGGAGATTATTAGAATCAGCACCGTTGACACCTACAAAACCCCACCCCCTGACTTCGTCTTCTCCAAACGACCCCCCTCCCCCTCCCCCCCGGTTACTCATCTTCTTCAATGGCGTTCCAACAGCCCTCCCCATCAGTTTAATATCATAGATGTCTTCACGTTAAGATCAGTTCGTGCTTCTCTGTTTGAGTCAAAATCTTGTTTCAAAAAATTTATTTCGTGTGAGATCTGTTCGGAGTTGACGGGCGAGGTTGCTGGTTCGAGGTTCGTCGTGGTCAAATTTGAGTTTGTCGAATTTCAGTTTGTTTGTTTTATTGCTAATTTCCCGTCGCTTAGCATTTTCAATTTGTCAAACAATCATATTTCAGATTTTGTTCAACGTCTATTTCTCCCTTTCTCCTACTATTTTGCCTTAGTTCCATCTTTCTATTGTGTTGATCTTTTAATTAAGGTTTCATTGTTGTTTGTGATGTATTAGTAGTGTTTGTGTATGTTTTCTTTGTTCTGATGATATAATGTTGTCGTCGAGTTGTTACTTGTATTTGAAGTTGAATAGAACAATAGATGGACGTTTGGTTTTGGTTTATGCTCAAAGGAAATTGACTGATTTCAAATAGCTCTTTTTGTGGCCTTGCATTTAGAAATTGACTAGTTTTATCAAAATTAGACCCACGGGTACAAAGTTTGAAGGGTCTTGCATGCATTTTGTTGATCTTCTAAAGGATAAGTTTTATTCCATTGCTAAATCGCATATGGTAGTACTAAGTGTTGGTGATAATTGTGAAGATATGTTAAAGAGATAGCACATTAGTATTTGTGGAATTCGATTGTGTTTGATTGTTGTAGTTGAATACAAATCTCTGCTTTAAAGAAATTGAGGTGCGCCATTCACACAATTGAATCACATAGCCTATGGCCCTCATATTAATTTTACAACTTAGTGTAGAAATCACTTTGAATTCTCGTATTTTATTTAGGCGCGTTAATTAAATAAAGTGTCATAGCTACGGGAAAGGTTCCCGTGATGTAGTTGTGACGCACAATTTCTAAAACTCCGGTGTGCATTTCATGTGACCCGACTTCAATTTCCAACAAGGCTAAATAGAACGTGTCGTGAATCATGGGTGCATTTCATGTAGCGTGGCTTACGATATTTTTTAAATAACCTTGAATTTTCCTAAAATATTAAAACCGGCTAAAAAGTTAAAATGTACAATAGGTTTAAAACGTGTTAAAAATCAGATAATTAGGCCAATAATAATAGTTGAGCGACCATGCTAGAACCACGGAACTCAGGAATGCCTAACACCTTCTTCCGGGCTAACAGAATTCGTTACCCGGATTTCTATGTTCTCAGACCATAAATAAGAGTCAAATTTTCTCGATTTGGGAGTTTAAACTGGTGACTTGGGAAACTATAAGTTATCCCAAGTGGCGACTCTAAATAAATAAATAAATCCTATTACGATTGTCACTTTAAGTTGGAAAAAACTCCCTTATACCCTTACGGGTGTAGGAAAAAAGAGGTGTGACATCCTCTACTTTGGCTAAACGGACAAGGTTTGTTGTGAAAGCCAAACAAGTTATATCATTAAACAAGAAGACTGGAGTGGTGAGGAGGAGGATGAATCAGATAATGCACAGGACAAGCTGACCAAGTTTGGTAAACGAACTATCTTGAAGAGTAGACTCTTGAAGGACTTGGAGAAAGAAGGGATGGTTCTACTACATGAAAGGCTAGAGGTACAGGTATGGAAGGACATGGTCCTTCAGTTAGATGGCAGACTGGCCCGGAAAGAGATTATTAAATTCATAGCAAATGCTGAGGTGAATGATGGTAGAGTCACCAGCCTAGCGAAAAGGGTTCAATTATCTTTTGATGCAAAAGAGCTGGGTGAAATCCTTGGTATACCTTCTGAACGTTATGATGATTACACAAGGCAAAAATGGCCAAGTCTGGACTCCCTTCCTACTGCCCTAACCATTACTAGGAAATTTTGTAATAGAAAAGACGTAAATGAGGCTAAGGTTGTGTATAAGAGTGAAATGAAGCAATCCAACAAGGTGTTGTTTGAATTCATCAACAAGTGTGTGCTGCCTAGGCAGAAAAGAAGGCACATTGCCAACTACATGGACTTGGTTTTGATGGAATGTCTAGATAGTAGGCGGCATATCAACTGGCCTGAGTTTATAATCAAACTTCTAGATCAGGTTATCAATGGTTCCAAGGCTCATGCCACTCCATATGGTTTCATTCTCACTACTGTTCTTTCTCATTGTAAGCTGCCATTGAAGAAGTGGGACATGGCCACAAGCAAAGACCATTTTGGAATCAATACTCTGATTGCTTGTGATTATGAGGTCACTTCCATTCCCAATGAACCTGGTTCATCCAAAAAGACACCTATCAATAGCAAGGTCAGAGCTCTATTACAGGAGAGAGGGGCAAAGGACGCTGAGATAGCAAGGCTGAAGACTCGTTTGGCAGAGGCAAAATTTGAGAGAGATGCTCTCTAAACTGAGATCACAAAGGAAAAGGAGAAGAATGATGGAATTCTTCAAGACATGTTTCACCTTCTCCAAAACCCAAACCCAAACCCCCCAGTTCTTCCAAGTATTGATTTCCTAAGCCTTATTTTCTTGAACCTTGCCTACACCTTTCAATGACCCAGATTAGGGATTTTTTTTTGTTGCTCATGTTTTAACTGTTTTGTTTCTTTTTGTGAATTGTGGCATAATCATATTCTCTATCAATGAAGTTTTCTACTTTTGCTATTGTTGATGGTTTATCGTTCCTTGATAGTTTGAATGTGAAGTTGATTGCTAATGATTAATCCATGAATGCATTTGTAGCTGCCCAGTGACCATGAGTAATTTTTAAAACCTGGGAATCATACATTGTTTATGCAACTTTTCAATGATACCAAAAGGGAAAAAAGATATTGCACTTTATATTCTAAATAGTCATATTTGTAACCTAATGAACCTGGTCCTTGATGATAAGTTGAATATGTTTCTAAGTGGTTTCTAACATTGCATTGATGTTGGGTTGGGTTCTAGCAGGGCCTAAGTGTATGAAAAGCACAGAGTTTGTCCTTATTAAAAAGGAGGAATTTGTTGGCTCAAGTAAATGTTAGTTTTGAAGACTGACAAAGGAACTCAGATATGAGCCAGCTCCATCCCAGTAGGGCTGGGCATATATCGGGTAAAACCAGTGTTCAAAATAGCGTGAAGCGAGAAAAAGCGACAACCCCCATTTCACGAAAAGCGAGAAGCGAGAAGCGAAGCGCCCGCTTTTTTGAAGTGAAGCAGAATTTTAAAAAAAAATTAAAATAAATATGGCCTAGACAACACATGTAATTGTAAGCAAATGTTAAAACTAAAGAGTAGTATCAATTAAAGTGCAAAAAAGCATCATATTCTTCAAGATTGTCAAGAGCAGCATCAATGAAACCACAAAATGAGCATCTTATTCTTCTACAAGATTGTCAAACTCTTGTATTCCAGTATCATTATTGTATTGCTCGTCATCTTCTTTTGGCGCCATTAAAATATCAACTACATAACACATAAGAAAGGCAATAAGAACTAAGAATAAAAAATATATAATTTGGCAGAAATTTGGGAAGAAATTTGGCCAAACTATGGGCAGATTATGGGTAGAAAATTTCTAGAAAAAATTCGCCAGCATTTCGGCGCTATTTGGACGTTTAGAAAGAAAAAGAAAAAAAAGAAAAATAAGAAGAAAAAGATTAGAAGAAGAAGAAGAAGAAGATTGAATGAAAATAAAAACATACCTCTTGAGTCTTGAAACTTGAAAGTTGTCCTCTTTTTGTTGTAATGTTGAAGAAGAAGAAGAAGAAAAACCCTAGCTTGTTTGTTGTAATGTTGAAGAAGAAGAACTGAAGAAGAAGAAAGACTTGCTGCTTCAAAACCCTAGAACGTTAGTGCTGAACAGAATAGGCTTTTGGGTGTTTTAAGTGAAATAGACACGGGTAGGCTATTAAATTCAAGAAGCAACCGCTTCTAGCACTTCTTCCGCTTCTATCGCTTCACGCTTTTAGGGCTGTAGCACCCGCTTTATCGTACCTGCGTCGCTTCTAACACTGGAAGCGGTTGACCTTCCGCCTCGCTTTGCTTCTCGCTTAAAGCAAGAAAGCAACCGCTTTCTTGAACACTGGGTAAAACTGATAACCCGAATGGTTAATTTTTTATTGGGTTATCAGGATCGGGTTATTGGGTTAACGATTCGATAATGATTTTGAATTTTTCACTATTGGATTGTCGGTTCGGGCCTCGGGTTGCCAATTTTGTTAACGGGTTAACTGATAACCCAATAAGAATTAATAAAATTATGACTTTACCCTTAAGTACATACATATACTAAGACTTCAGTTCATTCTCTCCTATTTTTTCTCGCACTCTTCAGTTGCTTCATCTTCATTCTTCAAAGACCTTACTAATTGATCCTAGCGTAAGTCTTTAGTCTTATACATTAGGCTTTTAATTTCTATAACAAAATTCATCTTCATATTGGTATTTTTGACTATTAATGATTCTTTATTTTTTTATTTTAATTTCTTAATTTTATGAGCTCACGTTGTGCAGCCTATAAAAACTACCAATTTCTCTTCGCACTTATCTATTCTCAATCCACAATCTTTGCCAGTTTTGGGTATATTTTTGAATATTATTCTTCTGTACAGTACACTAAGTTTTGACAACAGAAAAACATTTTCATGCCTTCTAGGTGTTTTTCTATTCCGTGTTAGTATTGCCCATGCACAGATCAAGGTTTTGCTCTATGGTTTGTTTTTCCAGGTTAGGCATTTGACAAATAACATCCAGTTTATTTTGCGCTGTTAGTACTATATGTTTGAACTTGTAATTTTAAGGTGACATTGCTACTACTTTGTATTATTATTAATGTATTTGGATAACTGTTGTTGAAGAATTAGTACTATTCCAGTTGTGGCCACTGGACAGAACGCAGAAATGGGTTGTATACGATATGTGAATTCTTCTCTTTTTTGCTTTACTCTAGTGAATTGTCTTCTCTTTTTTTCTTAATTCTAGATTGAATTATCTTATCGGGTAAACCGATAACCGAACCGATAATGATCGATAACCGATTAACTGATAATCGATAACTGCTATCTTAATGGTTTAGTTATCGGTTAATCAAATTTGTGAACAGATAACCGAAATGCTAAACCGATAATATTCATAACCGAAATGCTAAACCGATAATATTCATAACCGAACCGAACTGACTGATGCCCACCCCTACATCCCAGTGGAGCACAGATATGGATAGACTTAAGCATGTAGGATGCACGTGAAAGAGATAAACCTAACTTGACTGAAGCGATATCTCCTGATCCTGATCAAAAGGTTGCATATTAGATAAGGAGAAGGACTCATTACTAAAAAAGAACACGCATTTAGAAAGGGAAAGAGTTAGATGTTGAGATCAACTAAACTCTTCCACCAAGGAGGAGTAGCATCAGAATTCTAGTCAATCTCTATTTACTAACTCTATAAATATCAGTGTTTTTCTCTCTTACAAGTAACGCACATAAGAAGAAGTTAAACGTGAATTGAGAGCAAAATAGCAAGGCAATTTTGCAAGCAGTTCGTGTGTGATTCAAGCGTGCAAACCTAAAGCTACTTGAACCAGATAGAAGGACCAGTTCCAAGTATCTATCTTTTATCTAGTTTAATTGTAGTAGGTGGTTTTATATTGTAGCTTTCAGCTTTATCTAGAAGAAATTGTATTAGGTACTCAGAGATTTCAAGTTAGAGTTAGCTTGAAGTTGTCGCAACAATTAGAGGATGTGTGCTACAACGGGAATAGAGTTAGTCCTAGGTTTACAAAAGAGTTTTTGTAAATGAAGTTTTTGGCTCAGTGATTTTAATGGAGAGTTTGAGAAAATACTACTAGAAAGTAGGTCGTGGTTTTTTCTCCTTTTGAGCCAAGTGTTTTCCACATAAAATACTTGTGTTCTTTACTTTCCGCATTTACTATTTCTGTAATTGTAGGTTAAGGAACACGTAGAAGAACCAGGTCCTTCAATAAATAGTTTAAGAGAAAAATTGGTCCCCACACAAATCCCCCCCCCCCCCCTCTTGTGTGGTATTGAAGTATAATACATCATACGTTCTTTCAGTTAGCAGGTTTATTGTTATTCAATATGCTAGTACTCAGTTATATGTTTACCAGATATGCAATTTTCAGTGTATAAAAAACCTGGTGACTTATGAGTATACAGTGATGCCAATGGGTGCCAAAAGAAAATGCAAGTAATAGTGATTATATTGAAATCATTGCATGTTTTATGTCCAGATGAAGATCCAAGACTCACTGGATGGTTCGTGAAATGATTTATCATATGATGGCATACTATGAAGGAGAAGTTTGTGTATGGTAGTATACCTTTTCATACCTATTCACTCCTAGGATGAGAAGTAGGTCCCTTATTTTTGGTAGAAAGAGTTCCAGCCTTCGTTGCCCCTTGGTAGCGTAAATCTACTTAGCGAACTTGAAGGACGTGGAGATCTATTGATCAATATGAATCTCGAGAGTGGATGGTTGATCACCGCTTCCTTGTCATGGAGGCTCTCCGGCCGGGGATGAAAGGCTTCCTTTCCTTAGAAGTTGATTTGGGTCTTGTGGCTATGGCCGAAAAGAGAGGTTCTGTCTTTCTTCATTCAACTAAGAAAAAGATAGGACGCTGGCATACCTGCTATCTTTCTTCTGACACAGCAAGGCAATTTGAATTACTATCAAAAGTAAGTACTAAATAATTTCTTTTTTCCTTTACTTGTTGATGTAAATCATCTTCCATTCAATAGAAAATTTGTGTTAGCTTTTAGTTTAGGGCATAGTAGGAGTGACCCTTTCTCAAACTTTTATATAATATAAGGTAAACTTTTTAGAACGCTAATTTTGGAGTTTTCCCCAATAACCTATACCCTACAAAGAAAAAAGGGCCTCCCTTTTAAAGTAGCATTGCACTGCCACATAAACCATGCATCCGCTGTGCTGGATGAGCAACCTTCTATCTGGCCTCTATACCAATAATAGAGTGGATTGCAATTTTCAATCAGAAAAGGAATATTGAGAAAGGCAAGGGAGAAAGAAGTTGCCCCCTTTTCTCTGTCGCTTCCTCATATGTAGAAAAAAAGGAGCGGAGAAGGAAAACAGCCGTTTGACTTTGGCACATGAGGTGGAGGGTTTGGCTAGGTAACATAATGGAAATGTATCGGACTGCAAATCCTGAAATGATGGTTCGACCTCGTCCTTGGCCTAGAGGAGTGGCGAGCAGCACGAAACGTATTTCAATCGAATGTGCCCTATGGATAACCGGCGATTACTAGCGATTCAAGCTTCATGCAGGCGAGTTGCAGCATGAAATCCGAACTGTGGATGGGTTTTTTGGAGTTATCTCACCCTAGCAGCGGAATTGAATCAGAAAGCAAGACAGAATAGGCTCTTACTGCTCTAAAAAGAACTTCCCTTGAATCAACCGCAATTGATATTAGCTCAGGGACTTCGGTGCCTTAAGCGGAAGAGGGGATTTCTTTCTCCTTCTGACTCCTACTCTCCTATAGAATCGGAATTGGTAAATTCACTATTCATTATACCATGAAAATTCTAGAGGGAATAGCACATTTTTCTATAGAAGGGGCAAGAGTGGATTTGCTCCTACACCTTTGATAGGTTACAAGTACTTTGGGTATAAGTACTTTACTTTAAGTTTTGATGATCTAACAAACTTACCATCCAGAACCAGATAAGGAACCTGTTGTACATTACAAAGTTCCAGGTTGGGATCCAGCGTGAGATATAACTCAACTCTTCAGAGTGGAAGGAACAGATGAGGGAATAGGTCCCTACCAATTCTCGAGGACACTGTATGAAGTCAACTCTCCAGCTGGAAAGTTGTTGCTTGCATACACTACTGTATATGAACAGTGCAATGGTCAAGTTTTTTGGTAAGGCTTTCTACCTACCTTGCTTACATCATTATAAGTGATGTCACACATGTATAAATACAATTAAGGAAGGTAAAACAACTTACTTCATTAGAGAACAAGATAAGGAACCTGATACAATTGAGTTCCCTTGCATTCAGAATAACCAGTCAGATGTCTGGTTCAATTCTTAACGAAATCAAATAAGAAAATAGCAGAGGGACCAAATAGGGATTAGTTTCCCTCATCGTTATACAGTCAAATCTACAGCTATAAAAGTTGTAGCACTGTACCGTCTAGCAGACCGCTGCACTATACTGTGTGCAGCAGTACGGCAGCACAGTTGTAGCATCATCCTTGATGACATCACATACACATATTATCAACATGAGGCAAGGGATTTCAGTTTCTCTAACACTTGCAAAATCAAAAAAAATTCTCTCAAGTGCTTGCCACAACCTCTCTCAAGAACAAAGCTGCTGCAACCTCAAGGATCGAATCCAAGATTGAAGATATCTTAAGTCCTTAGGTTTGTTGAGTCTTTGTTATTTGTTCTTCATTTGTAAATCCTATCTTGCTTTCTTAGAAGCTATGTTTTAGGAAACCCAAAATCACAAACCCTCTAAGTTTGTGTTGTGACTAGGGTTAGTCATAAGTTAAAGTCTTTGTAACTAGAGAGTGACAAAGTGACTTGTGGTAAGAGTATCACAAGTTAGTTAAGATAAAGTCTTTGTAACTAGAGAGTGACAAAGTGGCTTGAGGTAAGAGTATCAAAAGTTAGTTAAGTTAAAGTCTTTGTTACTAGAGAGTGACAAAGTAGCTTTTGGTAAGAGTATCACAAGTTAGTTAAGTTGAAGTCTTTGTAATAGAGTCATTATAAAGTGGCTTGTAATAGTGAGATTACAAGTTAGTAAAGTTGAAAGCCTACAAGTGTAGGTCGTGGTTTTTGTCCCCTTGAGTGGGATTTTTCCACATAAAAATCCTTTATGTTCTTTATTTACTGCAGAGCTACTGTGGAAACAATTAGAGAACCTGATTTCCTATACTGGTTGGTTTTACAATCTGTTGCTTATAGTGGGAACTGATAGAGAATCTGGTTCTCTATACAGTCTGGTGGACGCTCAGCTTCTATCAATTGGTATCAAAGTAGGTTATTTCTAAAAGGTTAACACCTAGAAAAGATCTACATGGCTACTCCACCAAATTTCGAGGAAGGAAAATCAACGTACAGACCACCAAGATTTAAGGCCCACACTATGGTTGGTGGAAAACAAGAATGCATGACTTCATTATGGTTGAGGACTCAGAGTTATGGGATGTAATCTGTGATGGACCTTTTATTCCCATGAAAACTATTGGTGAGGGAATAGTTAGAGTCCCAAAAACAAGAAAAGAGTACAACGATGTTGATAGAAAGACTATTTAGAAGAATTTTAGGGGAAAGAAGATTCTTATTTGTGGCATCGGACCAGATGAGTGCAACCGCATCTCAGCTTGTCAGTCTGCTAAGGAGATTTGGGAAGATCTTCAAACTGCCCATGAGGGAACTACTCAAGTTAAGCAGTCCAAAATTGATATGCTTACTACTGAGTATGAGCTTTTTAAGATGAAGGAGGATGAGTTTATTCAAGATATGCACACACGTTTCACCTTCATTATCAATGAGCTTCACTCCCTTGGTGAAGTCATCCCAAGAAACAAGCTGGTCTGGAAAATACTTAGTGTTTTACCAGGTTCTTGGGAAAGTAAAGTGAATGCTATCACTGAAGCCAAGGATCTGCAGAAGATGACCATTGATGAACTCATTGGAAATCTCAAAACTTATGAGATGAAGAAAAAAAGGATCTTGAAAGAAAAGAGCCCAAGAAGGAGAAGAACCTGGTTCTCAAAGCTGCTAACAAAGACTCAAGTAGTGATGAATCCGACATGGAGTATCTCACTCGAAGATTCCAAAAGATGATTCGAAAAAATGGTGGGATTCCAAAGAAAAGAAGTTCCATCAGGAACTTTGAAGAAAATAATTGCTGCCATAAGTGTGGAAAGTTTGGACACTTCATTAAAGACTATCCTCTTCATAAGCAGGATCATTACAAAACTAACACAGAAAAGGACACTAAAAGGAACCAGGTCCTTAACAGAAATTTCAAAAGAAGAGATGATGCTGACAACATGGTGAAGAAAGCCCTGGTTGATTGGGGAAATTCCTCTAGTGAATCTGAAGGTGAAAATATGATGGTTGCTGACAATGGATCTTCAGAATATGAGTCAATCTTTGCACTCATGGCCAAATCTGATGATGATGAGGACAAGGAGGAAGATGAGGTAAGTTTTCTTGATGTTCAAAGAAATTTGAAAACTTACTAAGAAAAAACTGATGTCCTTCGCAAATCTGTTGATTGATGCCTATCATATCCTCATTAATGAGAAAAACTCTTTAATAGAAGAAATTGGTGGCATTGAACAAGAGAGAGAGACTATATGGTAGTTTCCATTCTAGACTTAGAGGAAACCATTGAGAGTCCGAAAAGAAAAAGAGGTTTGAACTAAGAGTAATGCTAACATTTACCATGAGAGATATGACCTATTAGTGGTGGTTGTAAACTTAAAACAAACAATTGGGGAACTTAAAATTAAAAGCAGGCCTGAGAATTCTCAAAAGGGAAAGGAAGTTGAGAGTGAGGCACACATTAAGCCTAAAAGTGAGTTAAATTCAGTGAATTCTAGTATGTGTGCTGAGCTTGAGAAAAACAAAACAACTTCAGGAAGAACTAGGAAGAGTGAAGAGTGATCTTGAAAAATCACTTGAGTGGACCTAGTCCTCTGATGCTATCACTGCCTTGTACACAAACAATGGGGGAAACAGGCAGGGAATCGGGTTCCAAAGGGAAAAGACTCCCTACAACCCTTATAGCAAGTATGTTACTATACTTGACAATTGGCTTTGCACTCACTGTGGCATCACTGGGCACTTTAAAGAAAATTGTAAGGCCGGAATTCAGTCTCAACAGAAAAACAAAGTTTTTGCTGAAAAAGTAACTGCAGCTATAGAACCTGGTCCTTCCCATAAAAAGAATATAATGCCTGCCTGGACCAAAAGAGCCATCATTCACCCCTTTCCTCATTACAAGGGACCCAAACTTGTTTGGGTTCCTAAGTCTAACTCCTGATTTTCTTGTGCAGGAAACAGTGAAAGGGAGCAACCTACAATGGTACATGGATAGCGGCTGCTCAAAGCATATGACTTAAAGTAAAAATGATTTCCTTTCACTTAAGGCCCTGGAAGGAGAGAGTGTACACTTTGGAAATAGCTAAAAGGGGTACACTCTAGAAGTAGGAAGGATTAGAAAGTCAATCACTCACTTAATTGAGAACGTGTACGATGTCAACGGCCTGAAGTACAATCTCTTGAAAGTTTCTCAGATATGTGACAAGGGAAATAAAGTGGAATTCTTATCCAAGATATACACAGTCACAAATCTTGTTATTGGTGATATGGTGCTTGTGGCCAAAATATACAAGAATGTTTACGTTGCTGATTTTAAATCCCTGCATAGTGATGATCTAACATGCCTAAGTGTCATTGATGATGATGCTGAGTTATGGCAAAGATGACTGGGCATGTGATTTTCTACTTGTTGAACAAGTTTGTTATGGAGGACCTGGTTTATAGGCTGAAGCAGTCAACATTGCTTGCTACTTGATTAACAAGTGCATGATCAGGTCCCTTCTCGAGAAGTGTCTCTATGAACTGCTCAATGGGAGAAAAGCCAAGTTGACTTGCCCGAGAGCCTTTGGATGCAAAATGTTTTGTTCTCAACGATGGTGGCAAAAGGGTCACATAACAAAGAAGATGAAGATGGAAAATTCACAAATGCTCTTGGTGAATCTATAGATATTGCAAATGGAAAGATTGATTTGATATGTCAAGTCAAGCAGAAGGATAAAGGAGATGCAGTAGAATCTCCAAAAGGCATGGAGGAACCTGGTCCTTTATCACCTCAACTTAAGATGAACATAGGGTTGTTGATGCAACATTAAGAACTCCTAATGCAGAACAAAATAGTGGAAGTCATAATTCTGTTGATGTCAATGATGATTCACATATCGAAGAACCTGGTCCTTCAAATTCTGAAGTTCAAGTATCCAACTAGAAGCAAAAGAGTTCGCATCCCTTCAAAATGTAATCACATCCTTAGACTCTGGAATTAGAACTAGTTCTAAGGTAAGGAACATGTTTCCTCTTTCGGTGTTCTTGTCTCAAATCGAGCTTAAGGACATCAAAGAAGCATTGAAAAATGTCAATTGGATAGCTGCTATGCAGGAAGAACTCCATCAGTTGAGAGGAACCAAGTGTGGCCCTTGGTCCCTAGGCATTCATACAGAATAGTGATTGGAACCTGGCCCAAAACACTCTCACTTGAAGGGTGCCAAGGGAAGTTTGAGGTATCCTAAGGGAACGCTGGACCTGGTCCTCGTCTATTTTTTAGGAGTTTCTTTCGATTTGGTTGGATATGTTAATGTTGATTATGTTGAATATCTGGTGGACAGAAAAAGCACTTCTAGAACAGCACAATTTCTAGGGTCATACTTGATTTCATGGGGTACAAAAAAACAAACTATATGGATCTTTCTACTACTGAAGCCGAATACGTGATTGTTGCATCTTGTTGTGCTCAACCACTATAGATCAAGCAATATCTTGAAGACTTTGGTGTATTTACAGCTTGAACCCCGTACAACACAAGAGGACAAAGCGCATTGATGCGCGACATCACTTTTTGAGGGATAATGTATAAAAGGTTCTGATTTGTATGAAGTACTGGAAGACGGAGGACCAGGTAGCAAACTTCTTCACCAAGGGGCTGAGCAGGGAACATTTTGAAATAAATCATCTAGAGTTGGGGTTGATCAAGCTCAACTAAGGACATGGTCCCTTGATGATTGGCTAGGTTAAGAAGGAAAGGTACAATGCTAAAAAAGTGTTTTTCGACGACTTCTAACTCAAATCTATACTGTTATAAGTATACACATATGGCAGTTTTAGGACAAAAATAAGTAAGAGTGACATTGCACTTGTAGAAGTCTTTGCTCAGATTTTCCAAAAATCGTCAAAGAACCTGGTTCCTACAACTCAAGTTAGTGGTCTCTTCAATACTTATATGCATTTTAAGCTACTGAAGTGTCATGTCGTAATTTATTCCTGCCTTTCTCCTCCCTCTCTCCTGATTTTTTGAAGTCCCAAATGTTAAACCTCTTCTGAACTGACATGTTGCCCCAAAAACCATTTCTCTATCTTACACCCAACCAAAACCGATTCTTTTCTTCAAAACCAAAATCAACCTTGTCTCAAAAGAATCCTTCTCTCCAAATATGCGAGAAGTGAACCCAGCTCTTTCACTTTCCAAAACCCTAACTCCACCTGAATCGAAACCCCAAAATGTCTTTGGTAAATTTTGATGGAAGTTTAACTAAAATAGAACACGGTAGATCTAATATTCTAGAGCGTAAGGCTGAAATTGTTGCTGGAATAGTGGAAGTCTTGAAGGATGGAAAAATTGGTAAATGTGAGAACTTAATGAGGAACATGATCCCTCAAGTTCTTCTCAGGAAGTCAGTTTTAATGATGATCTTTTTCTTTTTGAAAACAGTGTTTAAACAAACTTCCGATCGACTAAAAAGGATTGATGAAAAGTAGGCTGATTGATGGTGAAGTGGTGTGACTTGCTGATGTGATTGTGGAAGAGAGAATTAAAAAAAAATTGGGGAAAAAAGTTGACTGAGAAAGATACAACAGATGATAAGGGTAAATAGATTGAGAAGAAAAAGAGGGAGACACGACTGCTCAGGGATAGAAAGGGTGGTGCAAATGAGGAACCTGGTTCCTTACAGAAGCAAAATGTTGAGTTATCAGGTTTGGAGTGGTAAAAGACTCTGAAGTCTCAAAAAAGGTGATGTTAGGCTGAGTGTTGACTCTGATATTTCTGAAAAATTGAGGAACTTCTTGACATTATTGAATTCCAAAAATAGAATAACCTCTTTGTTCCTCCAAGTCCCAACATTTATGGAGAAGAAGTAAAAACTTCTATGTTTTATGTGATATGCTGATACTATATGTGCAGGAGACTGAGTTTGTTCTTGATGAGAAGAAGCTTGGGGAGATTCCTGGAGATCTGATTGATGGTTCAGCCTACACAGATAGGTTGAAAACCAGGTCCTCGTGGACCCTTGCCAGAATAGAATGCTAAGTTGAAGGGTGAGAATGAAAGTTTTAGGAAACAAGTGGAGGATTTGACAGAGCAAATGAGATTGTCCATTCCTTAGACCACTACTTTTCCTCCTGCCTAGTGATACATGTCTTTCACTCCTTCCAAAGTCCCTTGAATTCTTATCTTCTTTTGATTCCTATATTTGATTACATTGATACTTTGGTTGTTTAAATTTTCATAGTATGTATTGTTGAAACTACTGTGCTTTTATTATAATTACTCTACTATGGGCAATCACTCCATATTGTGCAATGACATTCACTTGTTGTTCTTATTATTATTTATGTTGTGTTGCCCAAGTGGCATGAGTTAATGTTGCTGAACTTCTTTCTGGCAGTGCTTTTTCTATTATTCTTTTCAATGATGCCAAAAGGGGGAAGTTATATAGGTGTCACATGGGAGAGGAACATAATCAAATTGATATGTTGTGTTGTGCATGAAAGATAGCTCTGCTTCGCAGGGGGAACATTGTTGATAATATGTTGATTATAGGTCTGATCCACAGGGAAACATATGAGGAATCTGGTTCCCAAAGGGAATATTAATTTTGGGTTTGTCATCATCAAAAAGAGGGAAATTGATAAGTTATGGTATATTGAGTTTTGATGATATGCCAAACAGTCTTGAGGAACCAGTTGTGATTAGTTCCTTAGGTTTGGTTCTTAGGGGGGATATGGTTTATTCGTAGGGGGAACAATGTGGAAATCTGGTTCTCATGGGGAATATCAATTCTAAGTTTATCATCATTAAAAAAGGAAAAATTGATAGGTTACCATTACAGGTACTTTGGGAATGAGTACTTTACTTTATGTTTTTACGATCTAACAAACTTACCATCCAGAACCAGATAAGGAACATGTTATACATTACAAAATTCCATGACGGGATCCTGCATGAGATATGACTCAACTCTTCAAGTGGAAGGAACATATGTGGGAACAAGTCCCTACCATTTCTCGAGAAGACTGTATGAAGTCAACACTCCAGCTGGAAAATTGCTGCCTGTACATGCTACTGTACAGGAACAGTGCAATAGTCAACTTTCTGTGGAAGGCTTTCTAGCTTACTTACATCATTGTAAATGATGTCACACATGTATAAATACAATCAAGGAAGGTAAAACAACTTACTTCATGAGAGAACAAGATAAGAAATCTGATACAATTTAGGTCCCTTGCATTCAGAATAACCAGTCAGATGTCTAGTTCAATTCTTAATGAAATCAGTTAAGGAAATAGCAGAGGGACCAGATAGGGATCAGTTTCCCTCGTCGTTGTACAGTCAACTCTACAGCTGTAAAAGCTGCTGCATTGTACCGTCTGGCAGACTGTTGCACTATACTGTCTGCAGCAATACAGCAGCACAGTTGTAGCTTGCTAAGGTCAAACTAAAGGGCACTTTATTGCATCATCCTTGATGACATCACACACATACTATCAACATGAGGCAAGGGATTTCAGATTCTCTAACACTTGCAAAATCAAAAAAAAATTCTCTCAAGTGCTTGCCACAACCTCTCTCAAGAACAAACTTGCCGCAACCTCAAGGACCGGATCCAAGATTGAAGATATCTTAAGTCCTTAGGTTTGTTGAGTCTTTGTTATTTGTTCTTCATTTGTAACTCCTATCTTGCTTTCTTAGAAGCTGTGTTTTTGGAAACCCAAAATCACAAACCCTCTAAGTTTGTGTTGTCACTAGAGTTAGTCATAAGTTAAAGTCTTTGTAACTAGAGAGTGACAAAGTGGCTTGTGGTAAGAGTATCACAAGTTAGTTAAGTTAAAGTCTTTGTAACTAGAGAGTGACAAAGTAGCTTGTGGTAAGAGTATCACAAGTTAGTTAAGTTGAAATCTTTGTAATAGAGTCATTACAAAGTGTCTTGTAATAGTGAGATTACAAGTTAGTGAAGTTGAAAGCCAACAAGTGTAGGTCGTGGTTTTTGTCCCCTTGAGTGGGATTTTTCCATGTAAAAATTCACTATGTTCTTTATTTACTGCCGAGCTACTGTGGAAACAATTAGAGAACCTAATTTCCTATATTGGTTGGTTTTACAGTCAGTTGCTTACAGTGGAAACTGATAGAGAATCTGGTTCTCTATACAGTCTGGTGGACGCTCAGTTTCTATCAACCTTCCTACACGAAGGGCTGTAATACTAGGAAAGCGGAAAGCATGGGTAGGACAAGAGGCATATATATTTTACCTCATATAATAATTTCATTTAATTCTTAGGAATGGAGCCACAGGTTGTATGATGATAGTTTAGATGTCAGACCTTACGGTGTAACAAGATAATAATTTAATCGTAGCGGTCATAGAATTGACCACTAGACATAAGAGTGCCTAAGGGCAAAATACTTAGGAGTTAGAAATGGCTATTATTACTAGCGATGTGTTTTTCGTACAACTCATGCATATAACTAAAACTATATTCCCTTTGTTTCGATTTATATGAACCCATTTGATTGGGTACGAAGTTTAAGAAAAGAGAGAAGACTTTTGAACTTGTGGTAGAAAACGAGGCATATAGATTTTGTATGTCTATAAATCATTACATAAAGGTAAATTATTTTCAAATAGGAAAAGGGGTCATTATTTTTAGCACAGATTGAAAAGTAAATAGGTTCACATAAATTAAAACGGAGGGAGTATGACGTACGAAATGAAAACAAAAAGCAGACGATGTTGAATTTCAATGAATGATTTCAAGTTGTTCGGATTTATTCAAATCAGAAATAGATAGTACCACATTAGTGAATTATTATAAGAAGCAACTAGTATTGTGAGATAAAAAATATGACACTTTCCCCTTAGATTATGTGACTAAGTATTTACCTTGGATGTTTATAATCTGATATGATTTTGAAATGTATAGAAAGTTTGGGGTTAGATGTTCCAATTTTGTTCAAGACAGATGAGATTTTCCTATGTTTGATCTACATACATAATTTTTAAAAAGATAGTATGTGATCGTAGAATAGGGTCGGATGGTAAGTAAAGTTAGAAATAACCTTATGCTTCACTTTAGTTATTCAAAGCAAAATAAGAAAACATGATGCTAGCAGGTAGTTAGTAAAAGAATAGTAAGTAAGTATTGAGTAGATATAGTGAATTAGCAACTTCAGCAGAGCTAGTAGAGGTACGATTTGATTTACTTAGCCCGGTTAACCCCACTCAGTGGGTAATAGATTGAAATACCAAACGCATGTCAGAACCCAAAGAGTTTAGTTAACCCGAAGTATAGTAAAAATGAAAAAAAAAATCAGCTAGGCTATAAGGGAACAAACTACTTAAGAATAGCATTTAAGAGTTATCAAAAAGGGGTTTTCCTGAGATTGATAGTGTGAGCAGAGTTAAATCATTAAGATTATGTATGATGGTTGTGAATACATTAACTTTCTGTTAATGTAAGTAATCTAGTTTTTCCTAGTTAGAAAGCTTGCTTAGAAGTAAGTTGGAAGATAAGCCGTCATTGACATAAAGTGCAAAGAATTGCATAAGATAAGAAAAATTTGTTCGAATCCCAACAAAAGAAAAGGATATGCTAGTACAAGACCTTAACCTTTGGTCTAAGGGGAAGATGTGAAAATTGTTAGTAAGTCCAATTGGAGATTTGAAACCTGCATATCTAGCATAGGATATAAAAACTATAAAATCATGTAGTATTGATCAAAGACTTAGCTCGTAACAATACTATAAGTGTTTTTAGGAAGCACCTTAAAATATCAAGTATGGGAAGTATAACTCATGATTGAGGCAGACAAGAGAAATATGGTGAAAGAAATTCACCGCTTAGCCAAGCTAGGAGTTCGACTTTCGAACTCTGAAGATGGTAGAGTTCTTGTCCAAAACAAGGCGTTCCACGTTAGTAGACGAAGTGAAAGAGAAACAGTTTGATGAATTCTACTTGTTGCATCTGAAAGAGGGATTCACAAGCATAAGATGATGGCTTTTGAACAAGGGGAAAATGATTGTACTTTGAAGTACCAAAACGGATTGTGTGTTCTAGATGTAGATGGACTTAGAGAGGGGGGACCGTGTTAGAAGCTCATAATTCCAGATATTCTATATACCTCGATTTAAGAAAGATGTATCATGATCTTAAGGAGATTGATTGGTGGACCAACATGAAAAAGAATGTCACATACTTTGTAGCCAAGTTTTCGAATTATCTGCAAGTGAAAGTAGAGCAGCAGAAATCCTAGTGTTTTACCACAGACTACACATATTCTTGAGGGGAGATTGTAAATATGGACTTTATAACAGAATTATCTCACTCATTTTGAAAGCATGATTTGATTAGGAGATTGTAGATCGACTTACCAAGTCGGCGCACTTCTTACTAGTAAAGACCACAGATTCAGCAAAAGAATATGCCAAGTTGTACATTCAGGAGATCCTCCAATTGCGCGAGACCCCATTGTCTATCATTTCAGATCGTGGTGCTTAGAATACTATGAAATCTTAGAAGACGTTCTAGAAAAGATTAGGCATTATAGTAAACCTCAGCATAGTTTTTTATCTTCAGACGGATGGCCAGGCAAAGCGCACTATTCAGACACTTGAGGCTTTGTCCTTGATTATAAAGGTAACTGGGATGATCACATGCCTCTCATTGAGTTTGCTTATAATAATAGCTACCATTAGATCATCAAGATGGCACCGTACGAAGCTCTGTACTGGCGAAGGTGTAGTTCGCCAATTGGTTGGTTCGAAGTTGGCGAAGTAGAGTTGTTGGGACTAGATTTGGTTTATCACACTATGGAGAAAGTCAAGTTGATTCAAAAGAGTTTGAAGATGGCTCAAACTCGCCAAAATTCTTATTCAGACATGTAGTGTAGAGACATAAAGTTTCAAGTTGACGATTAGGTGTTCTCAATGTTTTGCCTTTGAAAGGTGTTATAAGATTTGGGAAGAAAGGAAAGGTCAGTCCCAGATACATCGGATCGTATAGGATCCTACGAAGCATTGGTCAAGTAGCATATGAGTTAGATTTACCACCAGAATTGGTTGTTGTACACCTAGTATTTCACGTGTCATGTTATAGCATTCAAGTTTCTACTATTTAGATCTCATGTCACGACTTCTATGTTTCCAGTATTCAGATCTCATGTTATAATATTTAGGTCAGTTCAGTACTTAGATACTCATGTCAGTCCAATACTTAGATATTCATTCCAGCTTAGTCTCAGATATTGATGTCAGTTCAGTACTTAAATATTTGTGCCAGTTCAGTATTCATATATCCATGTTAGTTTAGTATTCACGTATTCATGGTAGACCAATATTCACGTATATGTTTCATGTTATGCGCATTATGATGCCATGTGAGGCTTGTGATATGCTATGATAGTTGGCGTGTATTTCAGAGAAATGTTGAAGCTAACTAACCTTTTCATTTAGACCTAATATTATAATCTTCATGTCTTTTATAATTCAGTCAGCTCAATATTCAGTTAATGTAGTAGTCATTATTAATTATCTCAGCAGTTTAGTAATCATGTATTCATTAAGTTTAGTATGCAAATATTCATGAAAGTTCAGTGTTCACATGTTTCCACCAGACCCGTTTAAGGTCCAGAGTTAGTTGTAGTTACAGCCAGGACAATCATTCAAGGACGAACGATCCCAAGGGTGAGATAATGTAACACTTCATAAATTCAGACTAGGTGTGGACGTGTTAAATGAGTATTAATGTGACAGCTTAGACATATAAAGTCCTATTGGGATCAGTACGAGTGGAAATATTTATTTTGGAATCAAGACAGAGAGTGGGTGCATAAGATTCGATAAAATTAATTAAGTTTATGAAAGGTCTATCTTTTAGCAGAATTTCATGAAAACCCGTTGAGAAGATAGGAAACTATAAAATAGAAAAGTTGTAGCCTTTTGAAATACCTTTCCAATGATATATCAAGGAGGCCGAACGGACCTATGTGCGAAAGGTTATACACATTTTACTGGACACTGCACAGTCTGTGCGCTCATGTGCGCACCCAACTGTTCATATCCTTACTTCCTTTGTTCAGTTCATTATCAGTTATCATTTCAGTTATCAATTATTATTTTAGTTATCAGTCATCATTCCAGCTAGGGGTGACAATTTGAGCCCAAACCCATCTAACCTGCCCAAACTAGCCCAGAAATTAATGGGTTGGGCTACAAACATTTTAGCTTATTGGTCAATTTGGATTGAGCCCAAGTTAACCCATTATTTTTTATAGCTCATCCTGACCCATTTAACAGCCCAAATACAACCCATGAAACTCACCCAAAATAAAGGATCTCAACCAAACTTATTTACAAATTTACTTAGTTGCCCCAATTTTTTTATTTTTTTTATTTTTAATTTTCTGTTCTTTTATTTTTCTACAGCACCCACTCACCCCCACCCCCGTGCAAAACCCCAAAAAAATTTACTTTTTATTTTTATTTTTAAATTTCTATTTTTTATTTTTTAGTTTTTCTGTCCACCCCCACCCACTCTACCCCTACACACTACAGCCTACCCCTACACAGCGCAAAACCCAAAAAAAAATTTCTTTTTATTTTTATTTTTAAATTTTTGTTTTTTACAGTTTTTCTGCCCCTCCCCCTACCGCCCACCCCGCGCGCAAAACCCCTAAAAAAATTCACTTTTTGTTGTATTTTTAATTTTCTATTATTTTATTTTTCTACA